>BQNB010145329.1:0-16731 GCA_026074375.1 Tanacetum coccineum
TTTAGTATGGGGGATTTTGGTATGTGCTTAATTACACATACCATTTTCTATTAAAACCGGACTTAAATGACCAAAAACGTACCCAAAAATACATTGTATTTGTATGTTTTCATCTATATTGTGCAGGAAACGGATATTCGACAAAATGACAAATAACGAAGCCAAAAACAAAAAAAACGAGCACGGAATGGAAAAGCATGAAAAGACAAAGTCAAAATTCAAGTCAAAGTCAACAAAAGTCAAGTCAAGGTCAACCCCGACAAAGTCAACGGTCAAAGCCAAAGCCGATATCAAAGAAATACCTTAATGGGCCACCCGTACCCATCTAATGGGCCGGGGCAGCCCATTAAGCTATTATTTACATGACTTAAAAAGCCTTTAAGACTTAAAAAGCCCAATCAGCCCAGAATTAAAGGGGTGTTTGGCACAAGGTGCCAAAGTGGGTCTTTTGGGTTAAAAAACCATTTGGGTCTTTTGGCTATCTTTGGCAAGCCTTTTTTAACCTGTTTTTAATCTTTTTTTTTTAAAGATTTTTATTTTGAAAAGTTGTTTTAAGTTTTTCCAAAGAAGTCTTTGAAACTGCCTTGACAAAACAGTTTCATAAGCTCTTATTTGAATTAGCTTTTAAAACCTGTTTTTGAGTCTTGTTTTGGTCCTCTTTTAAGTGTCAAATTCATAGGTTTAAGTGTCCTTTGGTTTCCTTTTGTCTTTGTCCAAATCTATAAATTTTTGGTCAAGTATTTTTCAAGTTTGAAAGAGCTTTTTCATTTTCATTTTTTAGTGACTTAAAATTGGTTTTAGCTTTTGAAAATTTGAGCATAAGCTCACTAGTGGGTATTTTAAATCTGTTTTAACTTGTTTTTAATTTTTGAGATTATTTTTTAGCTTATTCAAGGGGCTGCAGATAAGCCCGTTTGTCCTTTTCAAAATCCACATCAGCATATGCTGCTTGTGACAGCCTATTTCACAACCCTTTTTCTTGGCTTATTTGTTTTACAATTTCCATTCTCTTTGTTGTTTTAGATAGTCCCTAAGCTTGTCTTTAAGCCCCTACAAGCCTTAAGCCCCAAGGTTCACTCTAAGTGCTAAAAAAATAAGCCCCAAGAAGTGTCCCTAGGCTGTTAGGTCTGCCTGTTTAGCACCCCTTGCTTATTGGCTTATTCAGCCTTTCTGCTTAATCCTAGTTGCTTATTTGTGCTTGCATTTGCTTATTAGTTGTAGTTGACCCTCTACTTTAGCTTAGTTTAGATTTACACTTGCTTATTTGTCCTTTATAGACCAAACAGTTAAGTTTTAGGTCCTTATTGTAAAAAGTTTAACCTGCCCCTTTTTAATTTGCTTTTTCTCAGCTTAATTTGAGTTTTGTAAAAAGGTCTCTTTTTAAAATTTTCTTATCTTTATCATTTTTATAAGTTCAAAAAAAAAGAAAAAAATGTTTTTGAAAAAAGATAAGGCATGGGATTCGAACCCATGCCCTCCCTTATAACACACACTCGTCCCACCTTGCACACATACTAACCAGCGGCACCAGTAGGGCCATCTGGTTAGTATCCAACCCATTTTACTTTTATACTTGTTTTTTCCTTTAAGCTTTCAGCAATCTTTTGCTTATTTCTGGCTTATTCATAAGCACTTTTTCAAATCTTTTATTTTTCTTGTATTCAGCACACTTTTAGCTACTTTTTAGTATTTTTTTTAGAATTTTCCAAACTTGTTTACTATTTTTAATTAATTTTTCTTTTCAAAACAGTTTTTAATTCATAAAAAATTATAAAAAAGTCAAAAAAATATAATTCTTTTTTTTTAAAATTTTCTTTTATCATTTAGGACTTAGAAAAAACAGATTTACTTTTTTAGGGTTTAAATTTCAAAATTTCTTTTTTTAAAGAACGGGATTCGAACCCCGTTATCGTTTTCTTCGTTTTTCAACTTTAATAGCCCTCGTTTTAGGATTTTCTTTAATATTCCTTTTAATTTAGTCATTTAGGATAATTAAAACTTAAAAAATCATTTTAGGTTTAATTTTTTGATAATTTAGGTTTTTAAACTCGTGTTTTTACGTTCCCGTCTTGTTTTTTGGTTTTAAGTTTTAATTGATTTCGTTTTAGGGGTTTTAATTACTTGTCTTTGCATTTTATTTGTAGAATTAGGAATCCAAATCCAAAAATCATTGACTCATTCAAATTACGCGATCACAAACCGCAAGAATTTTTAATGCTTTACTACGTAAAGAATATGAAAGAATTTTTATGTGTCAAACCGCAAAAGAAATTTGGGATACTTTGCTAATCACTCATCAAGGTAATAATTAAGTCAAAGCTAACAAAATAGATCTTCTTGTTCAACAATATGAACAATTCATGATTCCGGAAGAGAAATCAATAGATAGTGCATTTGCTAAATTTAACACTATTATTACTAGTCTAAAAGCACTTGATGAAGGTTTTTCTAGCAAGAATTGTGTTAGGAAATTTCTTAGGGCATTGCATCCTAAATGGCGTGCAAAAGTCACGGCAATCGAAGAATCAAAGAATCTAACAACTCTTTCACTTGACGAACTTATTGGAAATTTAAAAGTCTATGAAGAAGTAATCAAGAAAGACTCCGAAACCGTCAAAACCAAAAGAGAACAAAGTAGATCTATTGCCTTAAAAGCTAGAAAGGAATCTAGTGATGAAGTTAGTTCAACCTTCAATAGTGAAGATGAAGAATACGCCATGGCCGTAAGAAACTTCAAGAAATTCTTCAAAAGACAAGGACGATTCGTAAAACAACCATATGAAGAAAGAAAATCATCCCAAAGAAATAAAGATGACAAAAATAGGAAAAGCGAAAGAAAATGTTTTAAGTGTGGAGATCCAAATCATTTCATCGGAGAATGTCCGAAACAATTAAAATATCAAAATCAAAAGGCGTTCGTCGAAGGATCTTGGAGTGATAGCACCGATGATGAAGAGGAAAAGACAAATGACGAAAAGTGTCTTATGGTTAAAGCTTCAAATGAGGTACTTTCCGAAACCGAATACTTTAGTGATGACCAATCATTACTAGACGAAAATGACTTAGTTAGCGAATATAGTAAACTATGCAAATTAGGACTAAAAGTCATGGCTAAAAATAAAACTCTAAAACAAGCTAAAATAGAATTAGAAAATGAATCACTTGAATTAAAAGATAAATTATCTAGAATAGAGAAAGGTAAGGAAGTAATTGAAGAATGTAAATTATGTCAAGAACTTAAGCTTGAAAATGAGAACCTTAGAAATGAAATATCTAGGCTAAACCAATTTAATAATAGTAGTAACTCACTTAAGAAAATTATAAGTTCTCAAAAGACTTTCGGAGATAAATCCAGATTAGGTTTTAATTTTAACAAAGGATCACCTAGTGAAACCAAACAAGTAAAGTTTGTAAAAGCTCAAGAAGTCGAGTCAAAAGAAAAATTGATAGAATCAAACACAAAATTTATACTTATAAACAATACTAAGATTCCTATTGCAAGTAATGATGAGGTAAAACATTTTTACAAACCCTCCTTAAAACCCGGAGTCAAATTTACTAAACCCACAATGAGGTCTAAAACTCCACCTCCAAGAATAAGTAATAATCCTCGTCCCCAGCCTAAAACACCTCAACTTAGGAGAGACCAAGGTGGACAAAACTATCCTAATCACTTAATAAATCATTCACATCCACTTAGTTTCACTCAATGTGTAAGTTGTTCACCATGTATGTGCAAAAACTAAATGCAAAACATATGCAGAAATAATAACTTCGGATACATGAAACGTTAGGGACCAAATGGCTAAGTCATCACAATCTTTGAAGTGGTATGTTATTTACAAACATTCTTTGTCTACGGACTAAGGAATTCATGATAAGATTCCCATGAACCCTTATCATTTACATTATGAAGACATTAACGAAGACTATTCTAAAGTCTAAGGTACGTCTCACTTTTCATATTCATAGAATATAGATTATAATTAAATGTCTATGTGTTACTATCATGATGTAGCATAATTAGTTCTTAAAATTAATAGTGTAGTCTTTAGAAATACCATTTGTTGATTTTCTAGCTTTGAAGAGATTAGTTCTCTATGAACTACTCTTTCGTATAGATTATAGTCATTCGTACAAAATGGAAATCTTCTATGACCACGTAGCAAACTCACGAAGATGAAGAAGAGCAAGCTAGTGGTTAACAATTAACATAGAAGTAGGATTAGTCATGCAACGATCATAGACACGCTATGGATGAAACAAACTCCCTTCGACTTCAACGATTGTCTCGGATCCATATCAACCATCTTCTACGTCTATCGGAATCAACTTTTTGATATTCTCAACTACTATCTCATTATTTTCTCTATCCATTCTCATCTTACCTCAAATCGAATTAATTAATTTTCTTCTCGAAGAAATTAATTCCTCCTCCTTGCAAGAAAACTCATTTCTAAATCGCCTCTCAAATTGACGCTTGATTATCTCGTCCGAAATAGTCAAAGAAATTTTTTAATTAAACAAATGGTTAATTAAAAATTGTCATTCTCACAAAAACTGGCCAAAATCGAAGAATTTTTTTTCAGAGGGCGGCCCCCTTAAAATCAAGGGGACCGGCCGTGTAAATTGGGCGGCCCCCTTAATAATTAAGGGGGCCGGCCACTGCAACTCCCATTTCAGACGAATTTTTTGTTTTCCCAAACACCATTTCTTTCTTCTCTTTCTTCCTCCACTTCTTGTGACGAAAAACCCACCACCATATTCATAAAAATTGAAACTCCAAATCAGTCATTTAACCAAAATTCACAAGGAACAATCACAAACAAATCAATCAACAACATCAATTGTAAGTTTTCCATCATTCTTTTCATTTGATTTCATCCAATTTTGCTCTCAATCAAAATTGGGTGTTCTTTACTATTTTCATAATTTTTATTTTAGCTTAGGATTTCCATAACTATAATGATACCTATAACAACCAGCAAAATTTTCATCAATGTAAGTATCCATCTGTTAAGATGCAATGTACAATCAATCAATTATATATGAACTCACCTTTTTCAGGGAAATTTTTCGCTTTATTACATTACTTACTTTGCCAATGTCTCATTGTGCTACATTTCTTGCATAACTATAGTTAACGAACTCAAACAACCTACATATGGCAATCTTATCTTCATATATGTTAAGAAAACATCATAACATATCAAGTCAATATCATAATATCATTTTTACAAAGTACATTACTCATATAAGATATCAATTACAACATTATATCAAAACGCGCTTTAAACAATTATCGGGTATCTTTAAACTCTAATTTTATAGAAGATTAATATCTAAAAAGAATGCACAAGCTACTAAAGCATATGTACAAGTAATATAATATCTCATTTGAAATATATAATCTCTTCAAATCAAAGTACAAGTCTTTAAAAGCTTAATGTACAAGTTATTAAGCATAACCTCTAAAATAGCCGTTTTACCTCCGTTTTCATTCTAATTTCTTCACCACCACTTTTGAGCAAGCTACTACACTCATTCTACAACATATTAATCCTAATTATTCCATTCCTAAGTTTTCATTCATGCTTTTGTACTAAAAACCTTAATTCAAAACCCTAAACCCTAAAACCGAGCTAGTTTCTAAACCAAGACCCATTTCTTGACTTTTATCCATTATGAACCTAAACAAAAACTTAAATAAGTTGTAATAACTTATTGTACAATCATATCAATCCTATTCAAACATTATTTCATCATTACTTCATCATTTTACTTCACTTTCACATAAAACATATCTTAGAAACCCTAAATGTACCTAATTGGTTCATTTAACCTGTTTACCCATTTTAAGCTATTCTAATCCCAAGTAACCAACCAAGAGCCATTATAAACTCATAAAATAAGTTTACAAATCATTATATATCTTTAACTTGACAATGTACCTTAAATTAAAGCCTAGAAAACCCTAACAAATCCAAAAAACCCTAATTATGCCCTAATTACCATTTTGACCCGTTTATTCATTTTCTACCCATTTTAACTCAAACCACCTATCAATTCTTGTTAATTATCCTTAATATACTTCATAGGATCAATAATCCATCAATCTTGACCCAATGTACACAAGTTATAAGCAAAGAAAGTCAAGAAAACCCTAAATCGTACCATTTGGTATCCATGACCTCATTTTTCAATTTTGATCCGTTTTAACCTAAACCAATTGCTAATATTTGCTAATTACTTTAATTCCAGACCTTAACAACCTATTTCATCATTCCTTAATCATTAATAACACAATGTACCTTGTTAAAACCTTTAGAGAACCCGTCGAACCCAAAACAGACCTGGTTTGCTTCTATGTCCATTTTAACCCCTCTAAATTGCTACCATGTACAAATGACCACCCAATAAGTCTTCTAGAAATATTATAACAGCTTACTAAGCAGCTTTGACTTATCCAAAGTCAATATTGAAGGCACCATGTGCCTCCTTTTGCTCTTATAAGCCACAGCAGCCCCAAAACCAAGCCAACACATACAAGCTAGTCTCAAGACCTTCCACCCTTCATTTTCTAGCTTCAACACATCATATCCTAGACCTATTACAAGTCAAGACCAGATCTTATGCTTTGCTTACTCATTGCTACTTCAAACTAGTATAAATAGAAGCCTTACTGGTTCATTCCAACTCGTACCCCATTTTCTCTCATCTACCTATATAAGGCAATAATCCTTTGATCCCATATGATTCTAGGATCATAAAAGACGTTCAAGAAGCAAAGCCCTAAAAGAATTGAAGTCTCGGAGAAAAGATACAAGGCATACGAGTAGAAATACTGCCCGAAACAACCCGTTTCTAAGCTATAAGCTCAAACCAGGTTCTATAATCTTATATTCTGCTCATGTAACATTATAATGTTCATATTATCTTGATAAAATCATAATATAAAGCTTTGAGCTCAAAAACCTAAGTGTTATGCCTTTTTGATCTAAAACCGTGCACCCGAAACCCTAATTTCATGTTTTTAGTTAATAGTCTTATATAATGTTAAAATAAGTGCTTTTATAAGTCATGAAAGAATTTGATCTTAAAACCCGCGCGTTTTCATTTTGAAACCCTAATTTGACCCGTTTTGCTTTCTAGCTTAACGAATCATTATTTTGAACTTATGATATGTTAAATCCTATTATTTTTGTTTGTTATAACTTATAAATGCCTAATGAAATGTTAAAATAACCTTGCATGGCAATTTGGACATGTTTTGTAATTATAATCCATGCAAGGGGTATATATCGTAATTTTCAGAAACTTATAACTAGAAGGACCAAATGTGTCATTTTATCAAAGTTGTAACTCCAGGGATCTATTATGTCACTTTTTAAAGTCCAAGGTTTACTTTGTATATCAATAAAAGTTGAAGGACCAAAGTCATAAAAATGCAAACTCCAAGGACCTATTTGTAATTTTTCTAACCCCAAGGTCTAAAATGTAACATTTTGAAAAAGTGTAAAATCATATCCAAAACGTCATCTAATGCAACTTTAATTAATGCTCCTCATGCTTAACATTTCCAGATATTCATTAAAATGCTTAAAACCGCTTATGTTCTAATCATTATATCATTCATCATCCATATGCTTTCAAAAATCATGTCCCGGACCATATCATTTCACAATACTAGGGAGCTTCATATTAAGAAGTTTCATCTTGGTATTACATTATGTTTGAGTTGTTAGGTTTACGATTTAAAGTGCCCTAGCTCCACAAACGTTTACTAAATGACTTCTGAATTATGATGGCCCGAACGGTGTTATGATATTTTTCTATCAAAAACAACATCGATGTAAAATATTACATATTCAATCAAACTAAGACTTGCTATATATAATATCCCAGGTTGTCTGTGACGAAGCCGTTACCATCATTCCCTATACATTAGCTATCAATTTCCACATAACTATTCAGATGAGTTCATAGCCTCGCTTTTCAATATTTTTATAAACCCGCGAGGGAGATACATGCTATAAACATGAATGCAATATTTTCTACATGTTACTTTAATTTACTATTGCCTTAGTAACAGCTTTGCCTTTAAGTCCCCATAATCATGAACCGTTAGTTACTCTGCGGAGTAAGCGCGAATGTTGTGAATATATATATTTGGGCTGGAACCCTCGATTGGTGTACCCCGTTACGTGTAACCAATTGCACATCATTAGAAGTCACGCAGGTATTTTGGCAAAGGTAACCGCAGGGGCATTATCATTATTATGTTACTATACACTAAGGCTTCGGATTCATGAGCTAATGGCAATACTAAATAGGTTTTCAATGCCAGGTGTATATCAATGTAACCCGAATATTTCATTTGCATTCAAATTACATTATTTAAACCTATGGACTTCACTCAACCTTTGTGTTGACTTTTTAGCATGTTTTATCTCAGGTAACTAATGGCACGGAGTGACGAGGACATGAAGATGAAAAAACCGTTATCATTCTCTTTTTGTAAATATAAATGTTGGGACCTCTCTTTTGTACAAACTCTGATGAAATAAATGAATGATAACTTTATTTACAAAAACGACTCTTTTTGATTCGTTTTCTATGATTATGACTATTGTACCTTTGAAGTAATACCCCAGATTAGCATTCGCTGCTATATGTAAAAATGGGGGTGTTACAGATTTGGTATCAGAGCCATCGTTATAGAGAACAAGGTTTGAAAACCTTAACTATAACTACTTTTCTTTTCCATCGAAGAAAGTCCTCCATGCCAATATATCTCCCGGAATGGTATGTAAAAGTACATAACAATTATATTATTAAAATAACTTATGTTATTTATCGTTGGATTGTTAAACAGAACAATGTCTTCCCCTGATCGTCTTATCTCTAATTTAGAGGATGCTTTTTCTTCTAATTTTCCGAACTATATTCCTCCGGCTTCTTCGGATTATGTCCCGGCCTCTCCAAAAAAAACCTACTCCAGTGCTTCCAATTCATTTGGATTTGTTCCGTTAGCTTCATCAAACCTTTCACTATCTAACAATGATCCTTACATGAATGTTGTACAAGCTCTCTATGCTAAAAAACCACAAAACTTATCTCAGATTAATGTACCTCCTAAAACCCAAGAATTCTTTCTCCCAGAAGGACTTCTTTCACCAATGAAACTATCTCCTACTACCCCACCCTAACCTTAAGAAATTGAGCTTGGTGAAATCATCCACAAGTCAACTATCGAACGACATGAAGCATAAATCCAGGATATCCTAAACAGTCTAGATGCAATCCCCATCGAACACTTCGAATACATTGAAAATACCATCGAAGGTCTTGGCAAGGGAACAATACTCATCCAACGCGATTATGATGCCATGGCAACAGAACTTCAAGAAGCCCATACTCAGATAGTTAAACTCTAGAGAAAGCAAGTGGGATGCAACCATAAAATCTCTCTCTCCCATTATAGAATTGCTGAGTTAACAGAAGTTATCAATGACATGGAATCTCGTCACCAGGAAGATATCGAAAAACTCATGAACTCCATCACCGAACTCCAGAACCGCATGCAGTGATCATCTAGTTCCTAGTTTAAATTCCAGTCTTTAGCTTTAATCTAGCCACGGGATGTGTGGTATAAATAAAAACACTTGTCAAATCTTGACTATGTACAATACAAAGACAAGTTGTTCTTGAATAAAAAGGCAATCCCGTTATCTACTTTGTTGTTTTTACTGCTATATATATTTCATCATTCATCTGTCATCATTCATCATTCATCCTTCATCATTCATCATTCATCCATCATCATTATTCATTCGTCATTTATCCATCATACGCATCATTACATTTGTCGTTATCTTATAACCTGTATCCAAGACTTCCATATCCTTAATTATTAAAAATGCTTAAGCATTTAAACATTCTAAACATATGATATCATTCTTATTACGTATTTTCTTTTGTTGAACAGAATGCCTCCAAAAAGAGCATCAACATCAGAAAGTCCGGCCATGACTCAAGATGCCATTAGAAAGCTAGTTGCTGATAGTGTCACCGCAGCTCTAGAAGCTCAAGCCGCAACAATGGCAAGTGCAAGTAATCCCAACAGGAATACCAATCCTACTAGAAATCCTGCAGTAAAAACGGGAAACTACAAAGAGTTTATCAGTTGTCAACCTTTCTACCTTAATGGTACGAAAGGAGCAGTAAGCCTTATTCGCCGGTTTGAATGAACTAAATCAGTATTCTCTCGAAGCAGATGCGCCGAAGAAAATTGGGTAACATTTGCTAATGGTACTTTGACTGACGATGCCTTATCTTGGTGGAATGCTTATGCCCAACCAATGGGAATAGAGCAAGCAAATCAAATCACCTGGACTGAATTAAAAAGGCTTCTAACGAACAAGTATTGTCCTTGGACAGAAATCAGAAAGATGGAAGAAGAACTTTACAACGTGAGTGTAAAGGGAAATGATCTCAAGCCCTATGTTAGAAGATTCCAAGAACTGACAACTTTGTGTCCAAATATGGTGCCAAGTAATGAGAAACTCTTGGAAGCTTTTATTGGTGGTTTACCTCGAAGCATTGAAGGAAACGTTACTACCTTTAAACTTCAGACTTTAGATGAGGCCATTAACATAGCTCAAAGACTAATGGACCAAGTAACTAAACATACTTTAGTGCAAGCATCGAGTGATAACAAGAGAAAGTTTGATGACAGGAGAACTTTTAACAACAATTCCCGCAGCAATTATCGCAATACCCGTAATCGCTACAACAACCGTCAACAGCAGAACCAAAAGCAAGAAACAGGTAGAGCCTATGCTGTTACTCCATTAGAGAACAGTAGGTATGCCGGTGATCTTCCTTTGTGTAAGAGATGTAATTTCCATCATAATGGACCTTGTGCTAGTAAATGTAATATTTGTAACAAGGCAGGCCATTTAAGCAAGAACTGCAGAAACAAGAAGCCAGCTACTAGAAGTAATCAACTACCAGTGAAAGTTGTTTTCCATGCTTGTGGTGAAAAAGGACATTATGCAAATCAATGTCAAAAGACTAATGTCAATGCCTAAGGAAGAGCCTACGTGCTGAGGGATAAGAATACTCAACAAGACCCGAATGTCGTTACGGGTATATTTCTATTAAATCAGCAATTAGTCAGGGTATTATTTGATTCTGGAGCTGATAGAAGTTTTATATCCTTATCGCTTGCCTCTATGCTAAATATTTTGTATATTACAATAGATACTATTTATGATATCGAAATGGCTGATGGAAACCTAGTAAGCACAAACACTATTATAAAAGGCTGCACTCTAACCTTGCTAAATCAACCCTTTGAGATCGATCTCATGCCAATCAAACTTGGTAGTTTCGACGTTGTCATCGGTATGGACTGGTTATCCAAATATCATGCCAAAATTCTCTGTGACGAAAAAGTCGTTCATATTCCTCTCAACGATGAAACTCTAATCATTCGAGGTGATCAAAGTAGAACTCGACTAAATCTTATATCTTGTATAAAAACTGAAAGGTATATATCCCGAGGTTGTCAAGTTTTCATGATCCAAGTAGTAGAGAAAAAATCAGACGAGAAGAGAATTGAAGACATTCCCGTAGTCAAGGAATTCCCAGATGTTTTTCCTGAAGATCTACCTGGTCTTCCTCCCATTCGCCAAGTAGAATTTCAAATCAACTTAATCCTTGGAGCTGCACCTGTAGCTCGAACACCTTATAGATTAGCTCCTTCAGAGATGCAGGAGTTATCTAATCAACTTCAAGAACTAACTGACCGTGGTTTTATCCGACCAAGTTCATTACCTTGGGGAGCTCCTATCTTATTTGTTAAAAAGAAAGATGGATATTTTAGAATGTGTATCGATTACCGTGAGTTAAATAAACTTACTATAAAGAATCGTTATCCATTGCCCAGGATCGATGACTTATTTGATCAACTTCAAGGTTCAAGCGTCTACTTAAAAATTGACTTAAGATCAGGTTATCATCAACTGAGAGTAAGGGAAGAAGATATTCCTAAAACTGCTTTCAAAACAAGATACGGACACTATGAATTTCAAGTCATGCCATTTGGTTTAACAAATGCACCAGCTGTATTCATGGACCTTATGAATCGTGTGTGTAAACCCTATTTGGATAAATTCGTAATAGTATTTATTGATGATATTCTTATCTATTCTCGTAACGAAGAAGAACATGCAAATCATCTCAGAATTATCTAGGAATTACTCTAAAAAGAGAAGTTGTATGCCAAGTTCTCTAAATGTGATTTCTGGATTCATATCGTGGAATTTCTTGGTCATCTCATCAATAGTCAAGGACTTCATGTTGATCCTGCCAAAATTGAAGCTGTTAAGAATTGGACATCTCCCACTACACCCACAGAAGTACGTCAATTCTTAGGACTCGCCGGTTATTACCAAAGGTTTATTAAAGGTTTTTCAAAGATTGCAAAGGCTTTGACTAAATTAACTCAGAAAAACAAAAGTTATATCTGGGGCGAGGAACAAGAATCAGCTTTTCAACTTTTTAAACAAAAACTCTGTGAAGCACCAATCTTAGCATTACCAGAAGGAAACGATAATTTTGTCGTTTACTGTGATGCATCTCTTCAAGGTCTTGGAGCTGTATTAATGCAACGAGAAAAAGTCATTGCATATGCATCTCGACAACTCAAACATCATGAAGAAAACTACACTACTCATGATCTCGAATTAAGAGCAGTGATATTCGCTCTTAAAATCTGGAGACACTATCTATACGGTACAAAGTGTACAGTTTTCACTGATCACAACCTTCAAATATTCTTCGTCAAAAAGTATTGAATATGAGGCAACGCGATGGTTAGAATTACTACGCAGATTATATTGTGAGATTTGCTATCATCCGGAAAGAGAAAATGTTTGTAGCAGTTGCTTATAGTCGAATGAAACGAATTTACAAATGTAAGTCCTAATTCTCCCAGTTAGTTGTGAGTTCATATCTCAACATAAAAATGAAAATTATAATTAATACTCAAGAATAAAATAACGACCCGAAATTGACGGATTGTCACAAATGGACAAATCATTTGAAATATGTCCTGATGGAACTCGTTGTATCAAAAATCGAAGCTGGTTACCACTTTTTGGCGGTTTAAGAGACTTGATCATGCATGAGTCTCATAAATCAAAATATTCCATTCACCCGGGTTCTGACAAGATGTATCAAGATCTAAAGAAACTCTATTGGTGGCCTAACATGAAGGCAATCATCGCTGAATATGTTGGCAAATGTTTGACATGTTCTAGAGTTAAAGCGGAATGCCAAAAGCCATCTGGTTTGTTGGTACAACCAGAAATTCCTATGTGGAAATGGGAAAGAATAACAATGGATTTTGTCACAAAACTCCCTAAAACATCAAACGGACATGACACCATCTGGGTCATTGTCGATCGTCTTACCAAATCTGCGCATTTCATTCCCACTCGAGCGACTGATAGTATGGAAACTCTTACAAGGTTATACATCAAAGAAATAGTCTCTCGACATGGCGTACCAGTATCCATCATCTCGGATCGTGACAGTCATTTCACATCCAGATTCTGGCAGTCATTGCAAAATGCTTTGGGTACTCAACTAGACATGAGTACGGCATATCATCCTGAAACCGATGGACAAAGTGAAAGAACCATCCAAACACTCGAAGACATGCTACGAGCTTGTGTTATAGATTTCAGAAAAGGATGGGAAAAACACTTACCATTGGTAGAATTCTCCTACAATAACAGTTACCATGCCAGTATTAAGGAAGCACCATTTGAAGCACTTTATGGTCGAAAGTGCAGATCGCCTATTTGATGGGCCAAATTTGGAGATGTTCAACTCACGGGACCAAAAATAATTCATGAAACCACTGAAAAGATCATGCAAATTCGTCAACGCTTACAAGCTGCAAGAGATCGGCAAAGAAGTTACACCAATGTAAGACGAAAGCCTTTAGAATTTCAAGTTGGAGACCGCGTTATGCTAAAAGTATCACCTCGAAAGGGTGTCATTCATTTTGGAAAACGAGGAAAGCTTAATCCCCGATACATTGGACCATTCAAAATCGTTGAACGGATTGGCCCAGTGGCATACAAACTTGAGCTTCTCGAAGACTCAGTAACATTCACAATACTTTCCATATTTCTAATCTCAAGAAATGCTTATCCGATGAATCTCTCATCATTCCAATGAAAGAACTTCAACTCGACGACAAACTCAACTTTATAGATGAACCAGTAGAAATCATGGATCGTGAAATCAAGCAACTAAAACAAAGTCGTATTCCTATAGTCAAATTATGATGAAACTCTAAAAAAGGACCAAAATTTACATAGGAACGCTAAGATGAAATTCGTGCCAAATATCCTCATCTGTTTTCAAACATCACTTCAACATCCAATTAAATCTTGAGACGAGATTTATGTAAGGATGAGGGACTATAACAACCTGCAATTTTCATCAATGTAAATATCCATCTATTAAGTTAGATGCAATGTAATATCTATTTATTATATATGAACCACCTTTTTATAGGGAATTTTTTTGCTTTATTACATTACTTGCATAACTAAAGTTAACAAGCTCACACAACCTACCTATGCCATCTATATCTATGTTTATATCATATAAACATCCTAATATGTCAAGTCAATATCTTAATATCATTTTTACAAAGTACATTACTCATTTAACGTACCATTTGCAATGTTATATCAAAACAGACTTTAAACGTTAAACGTTTACCTTTAAACCCTAACTATATGTAATGTATACATATAAAATCAATGTACAAACAATCAAAGCACATGTACAAGTAATATAGCATCTCATTTGAATATGTTTTCCCTCCAAAATAAAGTACAAGCCTTTTAAAGCACAATGTACAAGTCATTAAGCATAACATCCAAAATAGCCGTTTTACCATCGTTTTCATTCTAGTTTCTTTACCACCACTTTTGTACAAGCTACTACACTCAATATACAACATGTAAACCCTAATTACTCTACTCCTAAGCTCTCATACATATTTTAAAAACCTTAAAACCTAAAACGAAACCCTAAACCCTAATTTGACCTTAAACCTAAAATTAAGCCCTAAAACTTAAAACCAAGCCCTAACCACTAATCCTAAACACTAAACTATAATCCTAACACTAATCCTAAACCTTAATCTACCTTAAACCCTAACCCTAGCTCGAAGAAAAACCTTAAAAACCCTAAACGAGCCCTAATCTACCCGATTACCTTTTTCCCTCCAAAATGACCCATTTGAAAACCAACCAAGCAACCACACACCTCCATGACTCACCTACTTCATCTCTAAGCAGCACACAAGCACCTCAAGCTCCCTACTTGGCTACCAAGAGGCCACATGACCTCCTTGGGCACCAAGTTTAGCCGCGACATCATATGAACCAAACAACACCTCAAACCTAGTCCTAGCCTTGCTAACTCATCTCCTAGCTTCTCCATATCATCCCTAGCCTCTCCTAGTCATACCATATGTGTCCTAAACTTGGTCACCATGTTTCCTTGACCACCAATGAGTTCGAACCCTATATAAAGGGGTAAACCCCATTCATTCCAACCCACACCTTCAATCTTTCTTTCTAACCATCAATGGAGTCCAAGGTCTAATCAAGAACATCAATAGAAGTCCTAAGAAGTCCCAAGAGCAGAATACAAGTGAAGAAACCAAGTCTTGAAGCCCCGAAGTTGTTATTCTAGGTGTACGAAGCTAAAAGTCCCCATTTTGACCCGTTTCCAAGCTATAAGCTCAAAATCAAGTTCCATAAGCTCACATTCTGTTTCAATTTTCTTATAATGTTCATATGATCATGCTTAAACAATTGTTAAAAGCTTTGAACTCAAAAATCCACGCGTTTTCCCTTTTTGATCCAAACCGAGCTCATGAAACCCTAATTTCATGTTTTTATTTAATCTATAAGCTAAACTTGTAATATGTTGTTATAATATATCCTAATAAGCTTATCTAACAATATTATAAGTATTTTACTAAGTCTTAAAATCTTGAAGCTTAAAACCCGCGCGTTTTCATTTTAAAACCCTAATTTGACCCGTTTTGATTTCTAGCTTAACAAATTGTTATTTTAAACTTTCGTTACATTAAACCTTCTTATTTTAGCTTATATTAATAAGCTATAACCTAAAAATTGCTTTTCATATTGAAAAATATCATTATTATAGATTTTGGACTAAAAACGATACGTTTTTCATGCATAGGGGTATATATCGTAACTTTCAGAAACTTATAACTAAAGGGACTGAAAATGTCATTTTATCAAAGTTATAACTACAAGGACTTATTTTGCCAAGTTTCAAAGTTAAAGGTTTAATATATAAATACTTTTTATATAAAGGACTAAATTGTAAAAGTTCATAATCCAAGGGTATATTTTGCCAAATTTACAAACTATTAAAATATTATATTTTTATTAATTATAAAAATATATGTTAAAATGTAACACCCCCAAAATCATAACAACGCAGCGGAATACCACTTGGGGAGCTATTTCATAGTTCTTACACACAAGTTACAGAAAACGACCTCAAAAGAGACGTTTAATAAAATGTCACATTCGATTTAAATTTTCAGAGTAAATTCAGGTCCTAATAATTTTCTTTTAACAAAAATTACAAGAGTTC
>BQNB010145330.1:5991-16731 GCA_026074375.1 Tanacetum coccineum
AGAACACACAAAATCCTCTCCAATGGTAAAGATGTTGGTGTCGTCGACTTGCTATAATCAAAACTTCTTGGACAGATGCTCATTCATGTCGCCGTTTCTACTCTTGCCTAATACAAGTAAGATTTGATAACCCTAAAAACCGAATCAGTTGATTAATCTTAATCAAATAACAGTTAAAAAGTAATTCTTCTTATTTTCTTTCCGCAGGGATCACAATGTAGGTGGATATACATGGTTGATCCACCAATGTGTCCACGTTTTGTTCAAATCATACCTGGATTGCTAAGGGCTAGAAGCAGACATGAAGCTTCTATTCAAGAATTGTCTGATCAAGTTTTAAAGCTTAAAAAGTACTTGTTGATTAGTTGGTTAGGGTTTGTTTCCATTGTGTTATTTTACAGCTCGGCCTAAGTGAAAATGTAAATGTTTGCTCTTTTATTTTACAGTATGTATGATGTATTTTGGGTTAATTAATGGCAAATGTTTGCTCTCTTATTTATTTATTTATTATTATTTTATTTTTTTAGGACGGCAAGTTAGTTGTTAGTGATTCGAGCTCACAGTGACATCCAATTGGGCAGTATGCAAGACTCGAACCTTCGCCTTAGGGGATAAACCCCACTCCTTTTTCGCTCCTGAAGGAAAACCCCCACGGCGAGGCTTGAACCCAAGACCTCTCGCATGTGGTAACAACCTCCCCAAGGTTACCCTTGGTGGCCATCTGAGCTAGCCCAGATGGTTTGATATGATATGTTTAGTTTCTTTGGATATAATAACCACCAAAAAGAGTGTTATATAATCTAGTTATGTAAACAAGTTTGGGTTAATTTGGTTTGTTTGAATCATGAAAGTCAAACATGACCACAATCCTAGTTTCCCGATTGACGATTGTCGGGACATAGAAAGTCAACGAGTCCTTCGGGTCTGCCACAATGTGATTCGCTATTAAAGCACGAATGAGACAGTATACATCATGTGCAAAGTCCTACATTGCCAATCCAATATAGCTTGTACGGATGGTATCACACGAAAATCCTCTCCCGCTTCAATCTTGCTCACAATTTTGATCGAGTGATGACGCTTTTGGTATCAAATGTAACACGTTCATGTCATCGTCCTTGATGTCATTTGAGCTCCACCGCGAATAAGCTTTCTAGGAAATGCTAGTTTTTGATGTAGTAGTTAGCTCCTCAGAATGCGTTAATTTAGTAGTCTTGGATGCTACATACGATAATGTTGGCTTTTCCGCAAGGATCCTTTTTAGTGGTGAGTTGGAAATCTGGAATGTGTGTGTCCAATTGATAACAATATTGGTTTCTCACATCCCACATCTCCTCATGGGTGGAGGTTGCTATAGAATGAGAGGTAAATTTGTACGGGTTGAAACCAAATTTCTAATCAAACCAATTTTAACAGCTTGCGTCGTTAAAATCCCATTTTACATATAAAATTTGTTCTTTGAAGAGATGTTGAATTTTCATTTGTTGTTGATATACCGTCATGTAAGGCCGAGCAAAATCGATTGAAAACCAAACCAAACAGAACCGAGCAATCGAAGGAAAACTGAACCCAAAAACCGAGTTGGTTCGGTTTTCCGTTTATATAATTATGGTTTTCGGTATGGCTCGGTTCATGTTTTTTTTCTTTCTCAAAATTGGTATTTTCGATTCGGTTCGGTCTTGGTCAGTTAGTTTTGACCCGATGCTTAGCTCATGTACAACACAACTAAAAGCACACCTAGTCAAGTGCTAACTGCTAAGAGCTCATTTCATATATCTTAATAAGGTGATTAAGAACCATAAAATGGGAGTTAATAAGCATACATGTAGATTTTCAACATCAAATGCAACAAATAAAGCTAAGAGGCTAACATGAATGATTTTACTATGCTATACTAAAAGTTGGTTCAACGCAACACTAGCAAATCACAAGTTCACAATATGGGAAAAACCGCAAAAGACACTCGTGAGCTGACCACCCAATCTAGTTATGGACATATTTTAAGCGGGTGCAGAGCGGTTTTCAAATCAATAAAATACGATCATGTTGAGCATGAAGCAAACAGTGTAATTTTAGAAAAATTAAGAACCCGAACAAATCAACAAAAGTATATACAGAATAATAAATTGCTTCTGATGGTCATGCTATGGTGATTTACAGTCAAAATATCATCCTAAAGACCAAGTAAAGTATGCAAGTTGGAACTAATAAGCATAAATGATCCTCCTATATATAGTTAACTTAATGTCACATACGCTAACATTCACGTAATATATAACATAAATAAAAAATCCATTTCAGTGTGCCTATAAATCTATAATCACCCTTTGAAATATACAATGCCAAGACCCCATTAAAGCAACTTATATATGTTCTATTAATCTGAGGAGGCAAGTGTGGTTCATGGCTGTATAGTCAGTTCATCGATATATCAATATCTAATCATCATTAACCTTTTAATTCTTGCTACTGAAATCAACTTCAACAGTGATCAATTAACTCATGACTCGTCGATGTAAAAGACAAGCATCTACATCACAACCTATATCTACGGATTGATACCCATCCCAAACTAAATATTTTTTAACTGAGAACCAGTTCGGTCCAAAACTGGGCTTAAGTTACTGGCTAGTGATTCAAGTTTAACTTGTTACATAAACAATTTCCATTCTTTCAATTACAGAAGCCAGTTCTTATATACCGACCAAGAACCGGACTTAAATAACCAGCGGCGGTCAAGTTTTTGTTTGTAGTTTGTGCAGAGTTTTGCACCAGCCTATCCTACAAAAAGCAACAATATATCACGTCCTAAACACATAATCATAACAAACTGGAGCAATTTAAACCGTAAACCGTATTTGGTTGTTGCTGCTTGGGTATATATGTATTATAAAATTTTATCAACTATTTTTGGGGGATATTCTCAATAGGATCCCCTAAATTCCCAAAAACTTCCAATTCAAGGTATTAAAAGTTCAAAGTTAAGACTGAATGAAATAATGTGTGTGGTCTTACTTACATTTCTTCATAGAACAAGATGTAGGCCTCGCATCTGAGAACTTCCTCGAACGAGACTTTTGTCAATGAGCATCACTGGTGTGGTTGCCAAACGCAATATAGTTACCCTTTGCAGCAGGCCCCCTCAGTATGCAACCAATAATGCGCCTCCCCTCATTGTCCTAGGATGCTCAACAACTCCTATTAAACGGTATTTGTATGTATCTCTATCTTTGCAGCAGCTGTAAAATCATAAGTAGCTAGTGTTTAAATAACAAAATTAGTCAAAAACCAACATGGTTCACATTATGTTTATGACTAGGATCGTGCCATGTTATAGCTTGTTGAGTGATTAGATAAATGGTTCACATGTTTATGCTTACTGATTTGGTCCCTCACTGATACAAATCACCAATAAGAGCCCTAGAAACACTGCTTGCTACATATATGGTCCCTCGACTTTTACAATTTAGAAGCCAAAAGAAAAATTAAATACATACTTGATGAACCAAACGTAACATAACTGAAAGACCAAAAGTAACATTACTTACATACTTGAATGACAAAAGTAAAAGCAAACAGTTATAGGGACCATGCCCGTAATTAGTTTCAGCAAGGAACCAATTCCACAATTTCGTCCAACGCATAGGGACCACTTATGTAATTTACTGTAATTTCGGTTAACTTAAATTCTGGAAAATTTCAACTAGTATTGATGAAAGTCTAGTTTCAACACACACAACTTCTTTAAAACAAAGAGTCATACCTAGGATCCATGTAGGGCCTAAGATCCATAACTTCTTTAAAATCAACATGTCCAATTAATTTACTTAACCGCTCACAAGCATCTTGACTTAACCTTTTTAATTGAATGGTCAAGATTGGTGGAAACTTATTGATCAGAAACCTCTTGGATGCATCCCGTGTCACCTTGACCTTACTAGAGTCCACCCCACTTTTGTCAACGCCGTTTTCCTCAACCCGGTTTGAACCATTTTTCGTAGCTAGGTGTTTGGATACCCTTCTCTGAAATTCCTCATCCTTGATATTATCACTGGATCCGTTTGCTCGACAGGAATCAGTATCTTATACACTACAACTCTCTTCACCATTAACCAAACTATCCTATTCTGCTACTACAGATGTTATCCGACCGCAATCACTTTCCTCATTGTGTGATCCGTTAGAGAGGGGGCAATCTGTGACCGAATCAGATGAAATGTTTGAATTTCCGTTTTCAGCTCCATTTGAAACACATTCCTGAAGTTTGTTCTTTTGTTCTATCAAAGCTTTTGAACATTGCTCACAATGCCAAGCATGTTCAGTTTTCGTGAGTAGCTCAGATGCTGTGAAATAAGCTAAACATTTATCCACAGATAGCTGAGAATCAGTATTGTCCACCTCATCACAAATCAGACTCGCAACCACTTCCCACCACTCCATTTGAGACAGGACTCACAGCTGGCCCATAAACCACCTCCTCCGGTTCATCGAATAAACCCCCAAAACCATCAATATCCGACGTTTCTTCTTTTTCATATCCGGTAGAAGATGATACCACCCCATTGCCATTACTGGTTGAGTTAAGCTCTTCATAAGGAAGCAATATAACTTCTGATTGTTGAATCAACTTCGGCTCTTCTTCCTGTAAAACATCAGTACCGTCTTCAGCATTTGATGCCATATTGTGATCATTTGATGAAGAACTTGGTTTAGCATAATCCAACCACGAAACATCTGCTAAAGTTGGTGTTTCCGTCAAACCATTGGAATCAGCCTTGCTAGCCTCAATCACCTCCTGCAATACATAATCGTCGGTTGAAGGGGGCGTTTCCTTCAAACCATTTGATTCAATCTCGCTAGCTTCGATAACCTGCTGTAATATAGCCTGTCTGTGGCCATATAATCACCAACGGATGCATCTGCATTTTGATCACTCGGTACAGCTTCCGGGTTCACATAATCCAACCACGAGAAATCATCCAAGGAATCCACTGTAGAATTATCATTACCATTACTATTCAACACAGTGCTTGGCTCAACATAAACTACAAGTGCCATATTATCTGAAGAAACGTCTGGTTCCCTGATTGTCATCTCAGACATTTTTTCAATTACGTTATTTTCAGCATGTGAGGGATCACTAGTCGTTGGAACAACCGGAGCGTTGGCAGCTGCTGTGGTCTCGGAAGTTTTGTTGATTTTTGTCCCAATTCTCCCGCGTCTCTTTGGGAAGCTATAGCACAAATAGAGTTAAAAAGAGGGATCACTAGTCGCTGGTCTCTTCACTTGATAACCCGTCAAGCAAAAAGCGAAGCACCTCGTGACTATCCTGCTGTTGATATCCCTTAAATTGGGAAGCTATAGCACAAATAGAGTTAAAAAGAGGTCGTGGGTTGACCACATATTTCCCACTTGCTAAAGGATTAGCTTCAACAAACAGCTTTTTTAGAGAAACTGAAAGAGGCCCACCGGTCTCCATTTTCAAGTAGTGATCCCGTAACCTATCAATTGCTAGAAGATTTTGCAGCGCTGAATTCAGGAAACAAGTGTTTCCTAAATTAAGCAAACCCTTCACGTTATTCCCACCATTAGTATCTGAACTACTTAATGAATTTTTATTTGCTGACGTGCTCTCGCTTAGTACACTGCCACTTCCAAAATAAACACTCTCGATGTCCAATGAGTTATTTGATAGTCGTTGAGCCTTTAATACTTTAACAACTTCAGCTCAAACATCTTTTTGTTCCCCCTCTATTTGTTCCCCATTCTCATCTAAAGATTTAGCTGGAAGGAGCGTATTACAAGGGAAGCACCACCGAAGATTAGGATTTGCAAGTTTGACTGCCAATGGATGACGCATCTGTTTGGAATGACGAGTCGCGTGACTCTGAGGTACTGTAGGGAACCCAATACCCCCACATGTAAACTGACCACATTCCAAACACACCCAAATGGATTTGGACTCAGATGCTGAACCACCACCTTTTTTCTTACCATGTTTGCCTTTACCCGCCCTTTTATCAATCGCTCCTTCTCTACAGTCCTCACATTTATGCGACTCTGATAGAGCCATCTTTAAGGAGACTTTCTCTACATTAACTCCCTTATCAAGATGGGGACATACTCTTTCCTCTCTAACAGCCGAAACTGAATCAACTACCGCCGTTGGAATTATCTTTTGTGAGACCGCTTTTGTTGGAACTGTCTTTCGGGTTGTTCCCTTCTTAACTTTCTTCCCCATTTATCCCTAAAAGCCATCATGCAGTTACAAGTAAAAGGTTAACAACTACTACAAAAGTAATCAAAGAAAAACAAGAAGTGCAATTAGACTAAAAACAGTGACCAAGTGTATCTTAACAGCATATTGATAAAGAAAGTTGGGAGTTTCCTTTCTGGTTTTTTTTCTCTGTAAAGAGTGGTGAGGTTTTTGTGATAATGATGAAGTGCCAAAGCTTAACTTAAGCAAATGCCACTCACTCTCGTTAGGAGAAATTTAGTATTACATATCATATAGGCATAACCGCGTGAATAATACCTCCAAACTAGGATAGTTGCAGTTTTAATGTTTTCTTATCTATCCAAAGTTCCGGACGTCTAGATAAGACTACAGCTTAAACTATATTCTTCTTAATCGCCAATGTCTAGATACAATTATATTACAAGAGCCTATAACCAATTACTCATATCCGCACACTAACATCGGCTTCGTGACACTATCATGCACACAAAAATTTGCTAAACTTTTTTTTGTCACTCATGAGACAGCTAACAACGATCAGTGACAGAACAAAACATTATCAGACACTAAGAAACCAAGTTATACAAGCTTCAAGTACTTGATCAGTCGCCACTACCACGACAACAACATAGCATGACAGATTATCCTCAAATTCACCAGAAAGTTAATATCATATTGCTAATAGTCAAAAACCTACGCTCGTATATACATAACTTCAAAAACTAGCATCTGTTGGAAATAATTAGTTAGTTAGAGTTGTCACTAATAGTAAAAAATAGACCGTGTAGTAAAATTTGTATTACAAGGCTGAGGAATCAGTGATCACCCGCTACAATGTCAGTGACTAGGTGACTTGAGCTGGCCAAAATACTCGGTTTGGTCAAAAGTCGAAAATTTGTGTTCACGTTTCTAAACATACTTCTATGGCCAAATGAACAATTCTATGGTCCTGTAAATATGTCATACATATAATTTCAAAATACATATATAAAAATTCCAATCCTAGTACTCCTCACCTAGGCCGAGTACTCTCTACAAGGAATCCAACCGCTCAAGTACTGTCTAGCGAGTTCAAAAATTACAATATGCATATATATCATTCATATATTCAAATATACTATCAGTTTCAGTTTCAAAGGTTTAGATTCATCAACCATCATAAATCAACACATACACAACCGTAAAACACAACGAATTGTAACAATCACTAACTAACTAATAAGCGGTCAAGTTACAAACACAAAGTTTAATATTAACCTAAGTAGTACACATATAGTTTAACCATTCATCAACTATCAACAAATACACAACCGTAAACTCAAAAACTATCAAATCGTAACAAGCTATACCAAACCAATAACCTATCGAAGCTATTTCTACGGTAAATTTTGAAGTAACCTAAAAACAGTACACACACAGTTAAAATATTCTTCAAGCAATCCATATTCAGCACATACGCAACCGTAGAAAAGTAGAGATAAATCAGGTTAACTTAAAAATCGTACACTTTACCAGATAGATAAATCTACTATCAGTTTTACATAGTCAAAGTATTCCTCAACCAATCATAAACCAACAACCAGCGTCTACGAAACCGTAACCGTAAAATGTGACGAATCATAACAATCACTACCTAACTAATAAACCAATTGAATTTACAAACAGTAAGTTTAACATTAACCTAAAGAATACATACAAAATATTCTTCAAGCAAACAACGCAACCGTGACCGAAAAGACGTAATGAATAGTAACAATCTCTACCAACTAATAACCGGTTGAAGTTACAAACAACAAGTTTAAAGTTGACCTAAACAGTACACATACAGTTATACATATTCTTCAAGCAATCAACACAACCGCAAAACGCAACGAATCGTAACAAACAGTAACTAACTAACTAACCGATTCAAGTTCTTAGCGGTATGCATATATTGACCTAATAACAGTTACATAGAGTTTAACCACCGATTCAAGTTCTAAGCAGTAGGCAAAAATTGACCTAATAACAGTACACGTATAGTTTAACTATTCATCAAGCAAACAACAATCAACACATACGCAAACACAACCGTAAAACGTAACGAATCGTAACAATCACTACCTAACTAACAACTGATTCAAGTTCTAATCAGTAACCTTATAAGTAACCTAATAACAGTACACATACAGTTTAAATATTCTTTCAGTCAATCAACACATACGCAAACGTAACCGTAAAACTTAACGAATCGTAACAATCACTGCCTTACTAATAACCGATTTAAGTTCTAATTTCTAAACACTAATCTTAAAAGTAACCTAAAAACAATATATATAGTACATCAAACAATCACAAATCCACACATACGCAAACATAACCATAGCCGTAAAACGTAATGGCTCGTAACAATCTACAACTGAACTAACAACCGATTCAAGTTCTAAACACTAAGCTTAAAAGTAACCTAATAACGGTACACATACAGTTAAAATGTTCATCAAGCAATCAACACATGCGCAACGGAAAACTGTAGCCGTAAACCGTAACAAATCATAACAATCACTAACTACCTAACAAACTAATAACCGATTAAATTTATATCTACAGTGAGCTAAAAATTAACCTAAAAACAGTACACATATAGACAATTATTCATCAATTAATCAGAAATTAACAAATAAATAAGCTAAAAACCTAATTAAATCGTAACAAACTAATAGCCGATTAATTAGGTAAACTTAAAAATGAAGTCAAAATCGGCTTACTTAAAAGGTTTCACCGGAAGTTAGATGGTGTCAGATTGCCGGAAGGAATATTCCGGTGAGTAGATTCCGGCAGTGGACTGTGGTTTGAGCTGGAAAGAAAGAAACCCTCTTTTGAGGCGGTGAACCATTTTATCTAACCACTTTATATATTTTTTGATTTTTTCATTTTAATTTTGAATAAACTTATATGCACATTTTATTTTGGGGTGTTTTTTTTAACGGACCAATGTTAGCGAGCCAGAGACTCAACACATCTGAGTGGACAGAGCCCAACACAAATTCTTACCAAAGAGGAAAACCCGCGCTGGAGGCTTTTGAAACCTGTGTCCTTCATGATAAACAACCTCTTTAGGAGACCTTAGGTGGCCAACTGAGCTAAGCACAATTTGTTTTATTTTGAGGTGTTTTGTTTAGGTTTATAGCTTATTTAAGGGCAGGGCACTAACAGAGCACATATCGGACCGGATTGAGTAAACCGGAATGAACATATTTTGGTCGTGACTTCGGTTCATTCTTTTTTTTTATATGGTTTTTAGTTCGGTTCGGTTCAGTCATACATAAAACCGGCAATTAGACTCGTTAGACTGGATTCAATAAGATTTTTCAGTTTATAATTTTAGTTTATGTCAAAGTTAATGTTTATTTTAAAACTACAATTAATCCTTACGATTTTGCAACAAAAGAAAAGCATTTGATTGGTTGACAATGTAGTTTGATACTTTTTTAAAACTTTGTGATATTGTCAAATGAACACTTATTTTGAAACGAAATTAACATCATATAAGGTAATTAATGTTTTGACTTTCCCCTTATTATAATCGCGATGCTAACCGTTTGCATAGTTTGCCTCAAGAATTACATATGGAAAAAAATTGGAAATTAGTTTTATAGATTGAAATCCTTTAAAGTTTATATAAATTTTACCGGTAAAGTTTTTTCACAAACATGATAGTGAGGCCAACTGAGAGACCCGCGTCGCGATGGTGTATTTTTTGTCGTTTGACGATTTACAGTTTGCAAGATATTTAATTTTTTTTAAAAAGATAGAAAGTGAAGTTTTTTATTATTTGATGAAAAATTCTTTTGTTCTTTGATATGACATTGTTCTTTAATAATTTCACCTCCCTCAATATGCTAATTATTTATCGGGTCAATGTCATAAAATAACTACGAAGTTTCAAAATTGTCCCGACTTCACCAGCGAACTAAATTTCATTCTGTCTAGACCAACGAACTTTCAAATATTGTTCCGATATCACCAATATTCCTATTTGTTACCGACACGTGGCAGTTTTCTTTCACGCTGACAATTGTTTTTTTAATAATTTTAGAGTATATTGCATTTTTAGTCCCTGTGGTTTGGCCAAATTGCATTTTTTGGTCCCTTTGTCTTCTTCACCTTAATACTTTAATGAATATTTCTTTTCTTTTATTTATTTTTTTAAAATTCAACCTCTTTATTTATTTTTTCCCAGATTCTTAACAAACACATACACAAACACAATACCACAAAACACCAAATCAAAAGTACACAGATCCAAAAAATACACAAACACATATTCATTTTTATCCACCACTAAAAAAGCAATAACAATAACAAACATCAACAAAACATCTTTTATCAATTCATCCATCATCACTTAATCACTGTCACGAACTCGAGGAGATGGGAACTGTTTCTTTCGGAGTTTTATGTTCTCTTATCTCGTATGTTCAATTTGTTTTCATAGCCTTGTCTGAATATTTACACCCTTA
>BQNB010145331.1:0-12526 GCA_026074375.1 Tanacetum coccineum
TGTGAAGATTTTGACCTTTTGCCTTGGTTAAGGGCATTTGGTTGAGATTTGCATTTGTGTTATTTTATATATATATACTACACCTCGAATCACGCATCATCATGTCCAAAAACCAAACAGGTACCACATCTCAGGGGTTCCATTCATATTCCACCTTAATAGTATGCATCATGACACCATTACCAATGTGTTATTAAAAGCTCGATCAGCCCTTATATCAACCAAAGCTTGCGCATAATCCATACGCTTCCAAGATTACATACATGTGGCGAGTGAAGGTGCTAAGACGAGTGTCGATAGCACTCAGCCCGTCTGCAGTAAATGTCGAGACAGGAAGCCCATGAAAGTTGATTCACACCAAAACAGAAGTAAGTTCCTCTTTTGACAATGTCACACCCCCAAAATATGTGCAGCGGAAGGTAATCAGGGGCGTGACTTCATAGCACAAAGTCACAAGTCATAAAGAATGACCTCTACATGAGTCGTTTTAAAATAATGTTTGATATCAATTAAAAGTTTAACAAAAGGACATAGTTTCCAAGAGTTCACAACGTATGTACATAAAGATATTAGTGCATAACTGAACGTTTACAAGTAATGCAATAAATCTTCAATGTGATGATGTCGAAAAATGTTACTCTAGAATGATGCTCTAAAATGCTATCCAAGTACCATGCAGTTACAGACCTGATAAATACATGCTAAAATATCAACATAAAGTTGGTGAGTTCATAGGTTTCAATATTCAGTAAAGTAGTAAAGTTAAGTAAAAGTAGTATGGACCAAAAGATTTCCGGGTATGACCATCATAACGAATACAACGTCATAATAAAAAGTATTCAATTTGCACTAAGTTCATGACACCGAAGCCTTAAATAAAGTTTACAAGTCGCTGCCCCGGTAGGTGCTTTGCCAAGCACCTAGAGTTCATCAAATGAAATGTGTCTGTTTGACCAATACGGTCGGTCAAGTGAGAGCTACCAACACCTAAATGGGGAAGTTCAATCCTAAATAGATCTATTCACAGCATTCGTGCTTACACAAAGTAATTAACGGTTCATGATAGTAGGGACTTCATGGCAATAAGGTAACTTAGGCTAATACATAAAAGTTTTAAGTTTTTGTGTCCATAAATAAAAAAGCATTGTATTTTCACCCCAAGTGTTTCAAATAAAGTATAAAGTGAGTAAAAGTGGGGCTATGAAAGTCACCTCAACAAGTAGTGTAACAAAAAAGTATTACGAAAGTTCAACGTGTAAGAATCCTAATTGCGACCTAACAAATAAGCCGTCTTAGGAATAATACAACACGTACTAAATGAATATGAGTTTTATAAAGTTTTATCACCCTTACATTCTTATGTCTAAGTTTTACAAGTCATAATACGATTTACACAAAAGTTTCCCGAATAAATTTTAAGGTTTCAACACTTTTTATAAACTGATTTTTACTCCACTTTAATGGATAGTAACTCACGCATTTCTTAAAGAATCTAGTCCATTCCAGAGCCGAACTTGTAGTATTTCATGCCATCTTTCCAAAAATATAAGCCACTTACTCCAGTACGAGGTTTAAATGTTCTAAAAGTTTGACACAAAAGGGTAGATCAAGGCTGTTTACCCGTTCCAGTGGGTTTTTGGACACATTCAAACAGTCATAACTCTTTCATTACTTAACTATTTGGTCTGATTCAAATTTCTGGGTCTATATTTCCATATTGGCTACAAAAAGTTTAACTGCCATTACTGTTGTGTTCCGGAAGTGTTTTACCCATTTTCTTTTGGCCATAACTCCTTCGTTACATGAAATTTTAGAGTGATTTAAATTGCTATATTTAAGTTGTTATATCGGCTAAAAATTACTTAACTATCACAGTCCATAAATCTAAGCCTAAGGTGCTAAAATATTGCCATCAAAACGTGTACTCAACAACATATATCTTTTAAGTACCCGGTTTTGTTTCACAGGTTACAAGTACATAAAAAGCTTTATAATTTACAATTTTCAAACATGATATATCCAAGACATTGTATTAAAGTGCAGTAAAAATAAATTTAACATAAAGTTCTCTTTAATTGATGAAAACAAGCACAAAGGTCGGCCTATTTTAGTATCTTTATTTTTAAGTTTCAAAACAATATTTTTATGCAACAAGCATGCATTGGTGATATAAAAACAAGCATGAGATGATCAATATGAGTGAAATGAAGTTTGAAAAGAGTCTAAGAAGTGCTTACAATAGTTAATGGAGATTGGTAAACAAGAACACAAAGAATACTTATGAAAACCCTATCTTATGAACTTCAAAACCCTAGCTTCCAAATCCTTTAACTAATAATCTTGTTATCTTGTATAACCAAATCAAAGCTTGAAAATATCATTGTTCTTTCCTTAGAAGCTATTGAAATTTTTAAGGAGTAGAGAGAGTATGTTTGTTTTTTTGGATGAGGAAAATGAGTAAGGAATGAAGTGCTAGCTATAATGAAAAGAGGTGAAATACTTACAAGAAATATCAAAGGAATATCTAGACAATAAAGTAAGGGGGAGGGGTGGGAGGAAAGGGGTAGGGTATGGGACTTGTAAGAAAAGGATGGGAGGAAGTGTGTTAGGTGAGTGTTGAAAGACTTGTGTAAGAAAGTTGGAAGAAAATAAGCCCTAGTTGGTAGATATGTAAGACTTTGTATTATTTTGTATAAAAATACATTGGGGCCAGTTTTTGTAGGTAATAGGAGAAGGAATTTAATTAATTTTTGAAAGTATATAAGTATTTGAGGGTATTGGTAAAGGTGGTGAGGGTATTAGGTAAGTTGTGTGTGCATGTATGTATTAAAATGCATGTTTAAACGACTTACTTAAAATTTGTAAAACCGTATGCAAATGGCTTGTAAAATATGCTCATGAGTATAATAATATACTTGTTACATGTAGACTAAACGTAGTCTAGAGTTGACATGCGTTCAAATACGTTTCTTGTTGTACGCGGGATAACCTAACTGATTATATGTTAAAGCAAATTTTCACGTGTTCAAAGTAAAACATTCAAGTTGGTAAATAAAAGTTTACTTGAAAAATATGGGATGTCACAGACAACTTAGAACTTGGAGTCCACTTCTTCAAGATGAATGGAGCATTACGAATCATCCATTGACCATGTTCCAAAACCCCTACCAAACTAGTTGCATAAGAAAATTAAATGAAGACGTAGCCATTTTTATCTGCCATAACTCCTTTAACACCATATTTGTGCCAAGAATTCAAAATATACCTTTCCACAACCGAAACACTACTTTCTTCCCAATAAGATATTGATATAAAGTATTTTCAAATCTTGCATTAACTTCTAAAACTAACAACATGGGAATTAAAACATTAGCTGATTCGGTTTGTTCCATTTCAAGAGTACAAAAATCTACCTTTCTTTGACTAGAATCCTCATGAAGAAAATTAGCAAAAGACGGAGGATGATGCAACCATCATGTTTCCGATCAGCTCCAGTTGTTCCTGTATCCACATTAGACTTAGAAACACCCTCTGACTGATTGGAATTATCACCCACTAAATCAGATGACATACCAGCCACCACCCCACCAGCTCTTAAACCCTCTTTCATATTACGAACCTTAAACGAAACCCTAATTCAGCCAATAAAGACGAACCTAACAGAAGCATGTAAATTCTAACGAATTAGGGTTTATAACAGATTAATATATATAAGTTAATCCTCTATAAACAAACCATCATACAGATCTTGAATTAAAACAACAATATACAACAAAACCCTAGAAAAATCGATAGAACGTTAACCTAAAAAAACCTAGATCGAGTACATAATTGTTATGGGTCGTTCGAATAAAGCGAGTGTTATAATCCAATAACCAAACAAAAATAAACGATTAGGGAGTCTAGGAAGCAAGGACGATCGGGTTTGTAGAAAGAGGGGAGTCACTATTTTTACTAGAGTATTCTAGGATTTTACAGGAGCATTATATTTGTAATTAGGAAGCAACCATCATCTAGATATTAACCTTTTACATTGTGAAGTTATTTCTTGAATATCTTAAATCGAAACAAGGGTAATTTGTAGTTGAGAAATATTTATATTTGACATGTTTAAATACATGGCAAAAACCAATGTCCCGACTCCCAATTATTACTAGCGATATGCAAATAGTCGATCGATTTACCTGCAAAAAGTCATGCTAGTCACATCTCTTTAAAGGCGGAACACTTTTAAAAAAAGGTATAACAAATAGCCCTGATCGACTCTAAGGTTGGCTAGTTTTTTCCTCATCCTTGCACTATTTCCACCTTCAAATACTCTTTTCCTTAATTAGGTAATCAATTTTCTGAGTTGTTTTATCGATATTTGTCTCTATGTACCATCACCTCCATTATTGATGTTTTGTACGGGTTTCAAATTAAGTTTTGGTTTTGATTCCAACACCAAACATCATTTCAACTTTCCATTTTTAAAATGCGAGTTTTTTATACGACGAGATATGTAGGTGGTGAGAGTTTTATATATTCCTATCTTGCAAAGTTGTATTGTAAATTATTATTGTCACATCACGTTATTAAGCACGTAGTAAAAAAAGGTAAGGTAAGAGTTACTTGTTAATGTTGGTTTTATCTTTTAAGAGATAATGATCGAGACTATAGGGCATAAGACTAACGAGTAACGACAATATGAATAAAAGAAACAAAATTACGATAAATTGTAACAAGGAAAGTAATAGAATGTCATTTGGCATTATTTTATTACTAGTTATAAGTTTCGTACACGTCACTGATGTGTTGTTGTGTGGTGTATATTTTTATGATTCAAGTTTTAAATTTATATTTTGCCGACTAAACCAAAAACAACACTTTAACAGGCAGTGTACCCGATCGGTGATAGTTTCGTGGTAAGTAGGGTGTCGAACACTTGAAGCGATGTTAAATCTATCAATTTATTAATATCTTGGTTATCTAATCTATGTTAATTCTATTATATTCTAAACTTATGTTAGTCCTAATCCTAATTCTAACCGGTAAAAAGGGATTTTTAGCCTGAGAGATTGGCATGGTTTGGTTGGTGACTACAATCAATTCAATGCACTTTAACCCACGCAAGCAAATTAACAGAAGATAAAAGAGCGGTCGAGCCAAATATAAGAAAATTGTATTAACCATTATTAATCCGATTAGAACGTTGGTTTGTTTATTAAGTGCAATGATTTCTTTTCTCGAGGTGGCATATCATTCTTAAGACTTAGGCGTTACATCATCCTAAGACCTAGACACATTAATTCTGTCATAATTAAAGCATCCGCATAAAGCATCCTTATTTGCTGATTATAATCTATCTTAGGGATTAAAGCAATGGTGATCTTGTTAAACCCTAACTCATAGAGACTTTACCCACTTACTGCTTAATGGTAATTTATTTACTAGTAGTCCACTTGTCCAACTATCCAATGGAATCAAAACATTATTTGTTGAATTATCTAGGTTCACCTACTAGTCAACTTGTTTACTAAACTTAAGGCAATATCCGATTAACTAGTTAAGCTAGAAGCGTATCCTTAGCATGGATTTAGAAGGACAATATTTATGACCCTATGATTCTAGATGTATAAATCACTATATGGAGAGCTACCCCAGACTCTAGATTACTTAGTCCGTATCACTAGATCCAGTTGAATGATAGGTCGCATACAAAAGCACGTAAACAAGTATAAATTGATAAACATAAACAAGCATTCAACAATAAATCAAGAAATCGAGATAAATAATACCAAACATTCAGATCTCCATAATAATGGCTAATACCCAATGGTATTAGCCTTCAAACGTCATAATAAATACAAAAGCAATTATTTAGCCAAGCTAAACTACCCGAGTTAACGAATGATACCAAAATCTAAACGATTACTAAATTATATGGAATTACACGTTGTCTCCTATGAAATTGATAGCGTTGCTCGACCTCTTCTGCTCTTTTTCTCCTCTGAAAATTAACTTTTATGGTCTAGGTATCAAGAATATGATTTAGCACACTTAAAACTCGTTTTTGAGTTTTGTATTTATAGGCTCTAGAGTCGGTGTCGATACAGCGTATCCAAGGTATTGGATACAGCGTATTGGGGTTTCTTAGAGTAGGGACCACGTTTGATATCTTCCAGAATATTTTATTCCCATATAGCTTGAATACAGCATATTACCTTTCCTGGATACGACACATTGAACTTATTTCCTTTGTGGTCTTTGGTGAGTGCAGGCACGGATACACCGTATCTTCCTTGATGGGTACGGTGTATTGGTTGTTAGAATAGTAATCTTCAAAATATCTTCGTTTAAGCTCCAGAATGCGCGCCTTTTGCTATATTCACCAAGTACTCCGTAATTTACTGCAATTCCTAAATATCAACGATTAATAACAATTCCTTGCAATAATTAACAAAATAGTTAATTACATAAAAAAATGGTGCTATGAAAATATACGTTATTTGGAAGTCATCAAATACTCTCCCCCCTTGAAATCCCATCTTGTCCTCAAAGTGTCTTTAGAATATATAAAAATGTATCCCTAAGGATATAATTTCCGTTAAGACATTTATTGATCCTATTACAAATTACACAAACAAAACACCGTCACAAAATAGGAAGATGAAAAACACTCAAATCACCTCAACTAATCTATGTGTTAACATGTAACTTAATTTGCTCAAATTGCTTCGTTAAAGATTTCGTGACTAGTATTAAATCATAAGCTTGGCAAGGAAACGCATCTCCACCAGCTAAAGCGAAGAGTAATAGGTTTATAAAGGTACAATATAAAAGGTTTGTATGATAATGCTTTAGGTTGATTCTCTAACGAATCTTTTAATGATACCTACTATTCCATGTGGCGACAAAGACCACACATACACACCTGTACTGACGATGATAGACACATGTGACTGCTCACTCCCACCTTGAATAAGCTAGAGTAAGGAATAGTAGCAGTAATATAGGGTATAGGATCTCTAACTTTTCACCAAAAGTAATAAACCAATAAGGCATCTGAGACAATGATACATGCCATAATGGACGTAAAAAGACATGCAAACGCTCCGATCACAACCCCATTCGGCTAAAACCCATGGTTAATGATTGATTAGGAAAGGGAAATAATTTGTTGTTAAATAAAAATTATGAAACAAATAGATTAAGTCTAAAATACAAGTTGCTAGACACTTTTTCCCGACCGTTACCATGATAAAGACACAACTATTTATAACGTCTTGATCATAGATAAAAAACAACAACCTAAGTTGGCATTTCCGTAACGGTCAACTTCCCAATCATCCCATACTCTGCACACTTTACAAGGCAAGTGAACGATATCTTCTACTTTATACAATACTCTACATCGTCGATTTGTATCAACGAATAATTGATCCTTTGTGTAATTCCTTCGGTAATGCTCTTGCAAAATGATTATCTTTAAACTTTCTTTCTCTCTTTTTTTGTAGCAATTTTCTCATTTTTTCGATTTTTTTTTCATACTAACTATATACGAAACTCGATGTAGTTTCACCGTCTTCACAATCATAATAATTCTGGATAATTCCTTTGATAATTCGTCATTCTTCGGACGTACCATTAATTGCGATGGTAGTAAAATTACATGAGTTTTGACTATAATATACATATCCTTTTTGCGATTGTGTAAATTTCCAACCGCTACCAAGATAGAAAATGACCACTATACTCGAGAAATACAAACTTACACTAAGCGACTAGCAACTGTATATTAAACTTAATCAACAGGGTAGGTATAAGGTGTAAGGGTGTAACGAAACAAATAATTGGAGTGAAATTCCCTAAAGATTGGCACTAACTGGTTGTTCTAAGTGGATCGTTCACACTCTACTAAGAAAGAGTGGAAATTGGTTTATAACGGAGGTTAACAAACCGGTGTACGTTAGTTAATAAACAACATGGATAGAACTTTTTGAGTGTAAATCCTTAAAAAATTTTAACCAATTAAAACAAGTTACTCCAATTAAACCATAATTACTCCAAATTGTGGTCTCGAGTGGATATACCAAGCCAAGTCCTAAAGTCTATAACATCACCGGCACACTCATATTTTGTAGAATTTGGGTAAACATTTGGAAATGGATAGAAAGGTTACATTCTCACACATACTAACAAGGAGTTATTTTGTTTGGTTATGAAACTTGTTAATTTCAAAAAGCATGCTTGAATTTTTTTTAAATTTGAGCATAATTTAAGCATTTTAATGTGATAATAGGACAAGTAAACATTCTAATTCCATTCCCCCACTTGAATTATATAAAGTTCTCGTTGTATAGTTATTCATTTCTTGAAGTTATTCTATAGAAATCTTTTTATGAAATGTTCTAACAGGTTCTACTTGAGGGCAAGCAGAAGTCAAGTGGGGGGATATTTGATAACATCAAATATTTAATACTTTTTAGTGGCAAAATACCCCCTATATTACCTTCAACCGTTTCACTAATACTCGAAAATGAGATATTTTCTATCATTTTGTAGTTTTCAGGTAAAATGCAGGAAAATGACAAGAAACAAGGAAAAAGGGCTCAAAGTGTAATTATCTGAAGAATGTTATGGCGTAACACCAAAAATGGTTACACCGTAACATATATTAAGCAAGTACGAAGATCAATGACAACTTTACGGCGTAACACCATATCTAGTTACGCCGTAACCATATATTTGGAAGGAAATCTTACCCAAGATAGAGTTACGGCATAACACCTCTTATGGTTACACCGTAACCATGAAGATCCACAAATATGAAATAAAGATCACGTACATATGGAAATTATTTGAAGGTTACGGCGTAACGCAATATCTGGTTACACCACAACAATTGCTTATTTGTGGAATGCCGTGTAAGAAGGTTACGGCGTAACACTTTCTTCAGTTACGTCGTAACAGGTTCGATACTTATAAATAGAGGCCTCATTGTTCCATCTCATGCACGCTAATGTGTCCGCGCGTGAGCCATTCTTCCATCTTCGCATCTCGAATGTAATCAGGTCCTAAATTCAATACTCCTTTGTAGAACCCCTTAAGCTTTTGGTATGGATGCGAGATTCCATTCATCTTATCTTCTTCACTTACCTTCAGTAATGGTGGGATCTTGTTGCATTGTTCATTAGTGTGGTGTTTAAACCTCGGATGTGATCGCACCATTTGGTAAGTTACTTCATCATTACCATTGTAAATGGTAATCATCCCTTTGAACCGTCTTGTTTTAATTCCAACTTCTCTCAAAAACAGTTCACCAAAAATAACATTGCCCATTCCTTCATCACGGTAAGCATCTATATTTTCTAAAACTGCAAAATCTATCACAATAGAAAATGTTCCAACAAAAATAGGCACATTCATTAAAGCTCCTACAACATTATTCCCTTTGTACATCAATTTCTCTTTCATTATAGAATTATGAAACTTTTTGGACATCATATTCACATACAAGATAGGGAAAAAAATTAGCATGTAAAAATTCAAAACCTATCATGCAAGAAAACTTTAAGTTGTGAACACAATCTATATGGATTTTCTTATCACAGTCTCAATAACTAGGGTAATCATCAATTCTAGCATCAAGTTCATCATCCCTAGTTCTAAATTCCTCAATTACCTCACCTTCCTCAATGGTGGGCATTAAATCATTACCTTGATTTCTCCTAAGCTCAAATGGTTCATTTAGATCAGTTAATTCAATGTAATCCTTAAAGAAAGGGTCTAATGATCTATTTAACATCAAAGTCTTTCCTATAAGCCTAGCTTCTAAATCAAGTTCCATTCTTTCTCTCAAACTTAGCATGTAGACCCTCTTAATTAAACTACTAGCAGGTTTAACACTTATGAAAACAATCCTTTCTTCCTCGACCCTTAAAGTAATCTTTCTTTTGTAAACATCGATACTTGCTCTTATGGGTGAGTAGACAAAAATGGTCTTCCAAGGATCAAGGGCACTATGTATCCTCGGGCATATCTAGAATTATAAAGTCTAGTTGGAAAACAAATTTACCAATTCCTACTAGTACGTTTTCAGCTATTCCTTTTGGATATTTTACAGTCCTGTTTGCTAATTCAACTGTCAACTTGGTGTGAGCTAATTCGCCTAATCCTAAGTTAAGGTAGGTCGAGAGAGGCATAACACTAACACTAGCTCCTAAGTCAACAAGGGCATTATTAAAGCAAACATTATTAATAAAGCAAGGTAAAGTGAAACTCCCTAGGTCTTTCTCCTTTCGAGGTATGTAATTATTGATATGTGAAGCTTCAGAGTAAGCTTTCGAGAATTGTGGTCTATATGATCCCTTCTTTTCTTCACAGTAGTAACCATTCAAACGACTTAGAAACAGAATCATCGTTTGTCTTGTCTCGTACATCAGTGTACGGTTCTGTCCAGTAGATACGGCATATTAGGAAGATCCAATACGGCATATCGGGCATGAATCAACTTCAATAGTTGTTGAAATCGACTTTACTTGATCTCTTTTCCTAGATTATTGAGTTGTGCTTGTATAGCCGCCAATCCATCAGAAGTTTCAGTACTTCTTGACCTAGATGTTCTATTGTCCCATTTTTGAGAGTATTCAGCCATTTCTTGGATAGCTACTTTTGTATCGGCAGCAGTCTTTGATGGTATTGCACCTCTTTAATTAAGAATCTGTCGAGTAGGAATTCCCAATCCATTATAGAACAAGATTACCTCCTGCACCTTTGTTAAATAGTGTTGAGGACACTTCATCAAGAGTTCTTTAAATCGCTCCTATGCTTGGTAAAGATTTTCACCAGGTTCTTGCTGAAAGTTGTTAATTTCCTCCATTTTCTTTGCAGTTCGAGCAAGTGGGCAATAAATGTTTAGAAATTTTGTTTTAAGACCATCCCAAGTTGTAATTGAACCAGTTCGTTCATTTCTTAGCCAACGGCTTGCTACTCTAGTCAAGGACATAGGGAATGCTCTAAGCATCACTTGGTCTATAGTAATATTTGGAATGTGGAATAGATCGACGATCTCAAGAACTTTTTCAATGTGTTCGTTCGCATCTTCATGATCCGAACCGCTGAAGGTGTTAGTACATAGTTCCTTGAGAAATTGGCCCTTTATTTCAAAGTTATCCTTGTCTTCAATTTTGGGCCTAGCAACCCCCGATCCATAGTCAGCTCGGGTCTTGCTCATGTATTGCTCTATAGTTTTCGCCATTGTTTCTGCAACTTCTTCCTTCGAGTATTGAAATCAGGTGATCTCAATTCGTCAAGACTTAGCGTCTTGAAGTGTCTCCTAGATGATCAAAATTCTCGTTCAGGTTCTTTGTAAGGTGTGAATAGTTTGTTTGTTGAACTCCTTGTCATGCACTACATGAAACAAGGGATAAACAATCAGTAGGATAGGCTCTTTAGGATAGAATTTTTTTTAGCACATAAATCAAATATGAAAACTAATGTTCTAATTCTGTTCCAGATGATCAATACGCCGTATCTAATGGAAGCGGATACACCGTATTAATCAGTTGAATGAATACGCGGTATTGGACAGAAAGTTGGATACGCCGTATCCAAAGGAAGTAGATACGCAGTATCGAGTTATCAACCAGAACAGTGTATTTAGGAAAACAATTAAATTAAACACACAAATATACAAGCAAACAATTAAACTAACCAATATACAAAATTTATAGAATATACAAGAATATACACTAATCTAATTAACACTACTTCTAAGGGTTAGATCTAATGTTAAAAACCAAAATATAAAATAAAAATCAAGATTAATTTTCACTCCCCGGCAGCGGCGCCAAAAACTTGATGTGTCATTTATATTTTTATGATTCAAGTTTTAAATTTATATTTTGCCGACTAAACTAAAAACAACACTTTAACGGGCAGTGTACCCGATCGGTGGTAGTTTCGTGGTAAGTAGGGTGTCGAACACTTGAAGCGATGTTAAATCTATCAATTTATTAATATCTTGGTTATCTAATCTATGTTAATTCTATTCTATTCTAAACCTATGTCATTCCTAATCCTAATTCTAACGGGTAAAAAGGGGGTTTCAGCCTGAGAGACTGGCACGGTTTGGTTGGTGACTACAATCAATTCAATGCACTTTAACCCACGCAAGCAAATTAACAGAAGATGGCGGTCGAGCTAAATATAAGAAAACTGTATTAACCATTATTAATCCGATTAGAACGTTGGTTTTTTTATTAAGTGCAATGATTTCTTCTCTCGAGATGGCATATCATTCTTAAGACTTAGGCGTTACATCATTATAAGATCTAGACACATTAATTCTATTACAATTAAAGCATCCGCATAAAGCATCCTTGTATATTGATTATGATTCATCTAGAGGACGACACCGTGTATGTCGTACGAACCCTAGCTCATTGAGACTTTACCCACCTACTGCTTAACGGTAAATTGTGTTAGGTAGTAGTCCACAATCCAAACTATACCAATGATTAGAACTTATTAGTTAGCACTAAGT
>BQNB010145332.1:0-11946 GCA_026074375.1 Tanacetum coccineum
AGATGAAATATCTTACAGAAGTCGTCGTGCGTGAGCAATATCGTATTCAGCTTATCGTCTAGGACAACACACACGTCTTCTACAATTCATTGACTATCATAATTCATAAGATTGAGAGAATAAGCAAATATGCACATATACTTTCTTAAGATCAAGATCAAGTCTTTGACGTAAATGATAGGTTGATAATACTGTATAACTCATTGATTCATTTTATCGTGGCGGTATCAAGCTAACTATGACGAGTGTGCACTTCGCATCTCCTAATCCGTTTTGAGCTAAACTTGTATAAGACTATTGGTCTCAAGTAAAACACAATTACATACAATAGTTGATAACACAAAAATTACACAAAACAAACCAAACTCAAGCCTAAATGAAAATGTCACTATGAATTGAATAGATGCTTGTTGCGAAGTTCCACATATACCACCACAAACCATAGTATACACCCTCAGAACGCCTTTGAGTTTGGATTGAATCCGAATAGAAACCAACAAAACTTGTCATTCTCGTAAGAATTCACATCCGAATAGTCGATATTCCACCAAGAAGATATCTTACGCATAATCTGTCTCACTACAACGCATTGAAAGAAAATATGGTTTGTCGATTCCACACCGGCATTACAAATGGGACAAACAATCGAATCAATATCCATTCCACGACGAGAGATATTAAAACGCGTTGGCGAAGAGCGTGTTAGATTTGACTTTCCAAGCTATGATATTCACCTTGATTGGCACGGATTTAACCCACCTAGTCGGCAAACTAACATCCTGAAACCGATTCCCATCAATCTCCTTTCGAATTGAAGCCACTGAAAAGACCCCATCACTTTCTAACGTCCAAACGTAACGATCTTCGCAAGGCACGAGAAGGTAGTCATACGATAAATCTCAGCAAAGTTAAGTATGCATCTCTTCAAATTCCATTCTCGTTTTCTTCGAAATTTAGATATTCTAAAACTTGACGCATTCAATTTCGAACTAACAGTAGCATTCTTATTCAACTAAGAGCGAACAAAGTGGGAACAGCTCTTTTGATTGAACCGCCTTTCATACCAATTGTCGACCCTGGAACCGCGTGTTCTCCTATTCCCCTAGCTTCAATGGGAGTAATTGCAACATTAATACCCCGACCTTGTAACACCCTTACTTCGTGAACTATCGTGTCCAGCAGTGTTCGAACTTCCACCTAGAAACATTCCTTGTTCAAATTCCCGTCCCTCCCCATAAATAGCCTTAATCATTTTAGTCCATAAGGAACATTTTTGAGAATAGAATCGCCAAACCCACTTGAGCATGAGACCTCTATTAAGGGCAAACAAGCTTGAAACCCCTAAACCCCCTTTATCCTTCAGAGTTAGGACCTTGTTCCACTTTACCCAAGAAGCTTTGTTACTCTTCGGATCTGGCCATTAAATGTTCCGACTACGAATAGACACTCAAGAGATTTAAGATACTCGGGGAACCTAAAAATGGACATATGGAAGATTGGACATAGATCCAACAGGACTTAAGAAATATGTGGTAGTCTGCCTCCATTGAAAGGAGTTTCATCTTTTCATTTTTCATCATTTTTTTTATTATTTTTTCCAATCTAAAAGACGAGATAACACCTTGTCCACCACTTCTTTCCAAGCTTGCTTCCTTGACATATTTCCCCCAACTTTCGTACCCAAATAAGTGAATGGAGTCTTAAGGACAAGACACCCAAGTTTAGAAGCCGCGTTTTTAACCATCCCATCTTCAACGTTAACACCCATAATCTTACTCTTACACATGTTAATACGAAGACCAAAAGCCGAAAAAACGATCCATAAACTCGATCTATACGAATCGATATTGAGCTCACTCCATTGGCTAAGAAAATGGCATGTTATCTGGGGGGACTTTTAGGGCTTTGCATGTTTTATTCTTTATCCGCATAAAACAAATGAGACAAATTCACCATGGAATTAATTTTGATCCCCGTAAACAAACCCGCATCTACCACACGTTGAAAAGAAATATGCAAGCTCTCCATAATAAGAATGAATAAAAAAAGGGATAAAGGATCACCTTGTTTAAGACCTCTAAAAAATTGAAATTCCTCCGTAGGACTACCGTTAACAGAATGGGCATACCCATGGATGATCAAGACAACTTTGATCACAAGTTCCTACATCTTTTACGAAACAAATTTATTTAAACATCTTCCACGAAATCCGCAGGCGGTCTGAATCAAAAGCTTTCTCGAATCAACTTTTGAAATAATGTGCGGTGTTTTTTCTTCCTACGACACCATTGATTACATAAAATAGTTGATAACACAAAAATTACACAAAAACAAACCAAACTCAAGCCTAAATGAAAATGTCACTATGAATTGAATTTTCACAGTGTATAATACATTCCAAAAATTCAAAACTCACGGTGTCGCTTAGGATTAAACCCTTCAATTCGTATGAATACCCGAAGATAATATACACATGAGTTACTGTAATACTATAACGTTTATAAACTTGACACTATTATATAGCTATGTGTCCATATCCTTTGATGAGGATATAAAAGCTAAGTCCAAGCTTCTTGAAGCGACAAAACTTCATCTGCACATAGGATGTCCTTTTATTCTTGCACCTGCATATGCAATTTTTCAAAAGAACTATTAATAAGTTGAACTTCAACCTAACATAACCAGGAGAATCGAGAACATACTTTGGGATGATTGTGTTGAATGTGCTCCAGTCACTAAAAATGAGCTTTCCACATTGAATTCAGCTTGTAGCCTTAGCTAGAAGGAAAAAGGGGGTCTCATCGTTAGAGATTTTGATGGACTCTAATCCCATCCCTACAGTTGACTTGTGCACTAAGTCTCGGGCTAATCTTTTTTTCAAGTGATCTGCCAAGTTTTGTCGAGATCGAATAAAATCCACGAAAATCACTCCATTTGTAATGAGCTCACGAACCATATTGTGTCTAACACCTATATGTTTAGACTTTCTATTATATATTTCAAAAAATGCCTTAGCCAAAGGAGAAATTGATTTTGGCCACAATGAAATCTCATATATTAGATTCCTCAACCATTATGCCTCTTTGCCAACTGCAGCTAAAGCTACAAACTATGCTTCCATTGTTGAGTTAGTAATACAAGTTTGCTTGTTGGAAGCCCAAGAAATGGCATCTCCACTAAGAGAAAAATCCCCAACCAGTTGTAGAAGTATGATCTTCTGAAATAGTTATCCAATTTGCATCAGAATATTCTTCTAAAACTCAAGGAATCCCAACATATGATAAACCATAATCCATGATTAAGTACTTGAATACCCGCATTAACGCATGCCAATGATGAGTACTAAGATTACTAGTGTACCTACTCAATTTACCCTAAAAAATAAGCAATATTTGGTTTTGAGCTTGTCATTGCATACATCAAGCAACCGATATCTATAGAGTACTTCAAGTTGATCTACACTCCAGCATGTATAAAGTTTGATAGTCGGATCCAAAGGAGTGCTGACTAGACAAAAATCATCACATTTGAACTTCTTGAGTATTTTCTTAATATAATGTGATTGAGTAATTGTTATACCCTTGTCCTAACGTTTAATCCTTATACCAAGAATCACGTCAGCCTCCCCCATGTGCTTTATGAAAATATTGATTACAAAATCTCTTTCGTTTTATCCACTTGTTCTTGATCAGTCCCAAAGATCAACATGTCTTCAACATATAAACAAATGATGACTCTTTTACCGGAATAATCAAATTTTCAATATACACACTTGTCAGACTAGTTTCATATAAACCCACTAGACAAGGCAACCTCATCAAATTTTTGATACTACTGTTTTGGAGCTTGTTTGAGTCCATATAATGATTTAGTTAATTTACACACCTGATGCTCATTTCCAGGCATAACAAATTCTTTCGGTTGCTTCATATACACCTCCTTTTCCAAATCACCATTCAAGAATGTTGTTTTAACATCCATTTTATGGATCGCTAGATTATAAGTAGCTGTAAACGCAATCAATAATTTAATTATGGATATTCGAGCAACTGGAGCGCAGGTATCGATATAATCGATTCCTTTTTTTGTCTAAAGCCTTGGATAACCAATCAAGCTTTATACTTGTCAATGGTTCCATCAACTTTCATCTTCCTTTTGAAGATCCATTTGCAACCCAAAGGTTTGCAAATTGGTAGTAGATCAAATAAAATCCATGTATTATTTTCCATAATTTATAATGAGAAACAAGTTTGAACGTATCCTGGACTCTTGGACTGAGTTTAGTATACATGTAACCAAAGTACATTATCATCATAATGGCTTATTTTTACAAGTCATTTGCATTCGGTTTTCAAGTTGTACGTAAATCATTAATGTCTTACATTTCATGCATGCACTGCACTACATTACACCCAACCTTTTCTTATATTCCATATACTCACTTAAATATTTTTATAAAATTCAAAAATCATCACTCCCTCATCACCCCCCTTAGCTTGGTTCCCTCATTTTATACTAACTCTCCTAAAAGAGAAAGGAAACACAATGCTCTATGCCTTAAACCACCCTCCATTCTTATTCTTACTAAACTTAACCTTGAAACAAGTAACCATGCTATGTCAATTTAGTTGGTGTTTCCCTCCTCCTTTTGCTTCCTTAACCGGCCATATAGTGCCCTCCACAACCCTATACACACTCAAACCCATATTAAGTTAACTAGTTACTATTGGGAGCTAAAGAAGCCTTAGGACTTGCCATCCTATTTTGCTATAAAAGAACCCAACTCTTCTCATTCATCACCATTCAAACATATTTCACTCCCCTTTTTCTCTTAATAATTCGACAGCAACAAGGTGTAGAACAAGGGTATTCAAGATTTTGGGTTAAGAGTTTTACATAAGTTAGGGTTTTGGTTTAAGAAACTAGGGTTTCTAGTGATTCTTGGGTAGTTTTGTGCACTCTTTACTATCTAAATCATCACCACTCATTGTAAGTATCTTCATGAGCATATTTTCATTCTTTATATAACATTTTATACTTGATTGCATTATCACCTATATACCTTGTTGTGTAAGAAATCTTGATATAAAACATTGGTTGATAAAAAACCTGAACTGTCCTGATTTTTAAGTCTCATTTGTGAGATGGTTTTAACCACTTTACTGAAAGCTTTTGGTAGATTTCTTTCCATCATTCTTTTATTATGTGTCGTTAAGGAATGTTTCTATATAGATATTTATAATTTATGAGATTTTTTCTAGCATTTTCAAATGATTTTTGCAAAATGGTTGGAACAGTTATGAGTTTGAGTTTTGGGTCGCGTTTTTGAGCACTTTAGGCTTTAAACTGGAAATGATGGTAGTTTTACTTTTTGTAGCTAAGATCTAGATCTAAACTCAGCAACTTGAATCAATAAAAAAGGTTAACTATTGAAGGAGTTATGACTAAAACAAGTTGAGTAAAACTTTCTGTAAATTTACAACTTTGACATCCGTGTATTGTTTAACACTTTTGGAAACCTTAACCTTTAAACTGGGTCATGCAAACTTACATCTTTTGGAACCGACAACTCAAAAAGTTACACCTTAGGCTTTTTAAACGGACTTATTTTATTAAGAAATGGAATATGTTTCGGCCATTGTGAAGTGGTTTAGGAAACAATGGTTTCAGCAAACGTTTTGAACGATAGTGTTTAACATATGAATAAACTTGTTTTGAATCACATTTGGAACTTGGAAAACCTTAGACACAAGTATATAAGGGTGATAAAAGTTTAGAAAACTCATATGCATATACTTTACTTCATATTGTAAACCTAAAGCATCTTATTATTAAATTAGGTCATGGTTAGGACTTGTGCTTCTTTGAACTTGCCTATATTTTCCTGATTGATACTTACATTGCTTGACGGTGAGGTTTCATAGGTCCATTATTACAATGGTATTATATTTTGTTTGAAATACTTTAGGTGAGAATACCTGTTGCTGTTTTACTTAAGGATAAAAGTCCTTGTTATACTTTTATGATTTTTTGGCCCATTTTAAGTTAAACCCCCCACCCACGGTTAATTATTTTTTCCTCACACACTTTTAAATAAGCCCCAACACTATCATGAAACGTTAATTACTTTGTGTATGCTCGAATGTTGTGAGTAGTTCTATTGGGGGGTTGAAACCATTTGTCTGGGTAAGTATCACCTTACTTGATTTCCATGTCAAATGAAAGCATTTCACTTGGGGAATTTCGGTGTATTTGTGGATAGGACACCCGTAAGGGCAACAACATGTAAACGTTAAGGCTTCGGTGTCATGAGATTAGGGCAATAGTAATACTTTTCATGTGACATTATATTTGTTATAATGTTCATACACGGAAACCTTGTGGTCCACACTGATATTTTACTTAAACCTATGAACTCACCAACTTTATGTTGACATTTTAAGCATGCATTTCTCTGGTCGCAAATAGCGTGTTACTTCGACTAGCACTGAAGTCATGTAGTGTCACTCATAGTCATGGTCGCATAGCATTAGAGATTTGCTTCGATGAAACATTACTCGTTTGATTGTATTAAAACTTATCTTTCTTTTGATGTAAAACTTTGGGATTTGTTATGTTGGAAAACTTATTATTTCAAAGTGAATCGAACGATGTATTTTTAAGCGACTCATGTAGAGGTCGTTCGAAATGACTTGTGACTTTATGCTATGAAGTCACGCCCCGGCTACCTTCAGCTGCGATATTTCAGGGAGTTTGACATCAATGGTTCCATCAACTTTCATCTTCCTTTTGAAGATCCATTTGCAACCCAAAGGTTTGCAACCTGAATCCATGTATTATTTTCCATAATTGAATCTATCTCATCATTGATTGTTTCTTTCCAGAATGCAGCATCTTGAGATTGGGATAGCTTCATCAAAATGTCTTGGATCCTCCCTCTATCTATAAAGTAGAATATGAGGTCCAATCTCATCTCTTGATCCCTCAACTAAATATAGTTGAAAATCATTTTCGAACGATTTAGCTACCATTGCTCTATTACTCCTACGAGTTATAGAAGTTTTAATTAGAGTTTCATCAATTTGATCTTCATTTGAACTTGGCATCAGACTTTTAGGTCTAGGTATTGAAGTGAATCATTTTTTTATCAAACATTGCATCTCTTGATTCTAAAACCAAATTAACGGATATATTTATCATTAGGTTCTATTACATAGAATCTATAAGCGAATGCTCAACATACCTAATAAATATGCAATCAATACCTTTTTCACTCAAAATTTTCCTTTTGGGTTCCGGGAGTCTTACAACTACACAACAAACCTAAACTCATAAATATGACATGTTAGGTCATTTTTTTGTGCCAAAGTTCATATGGGGTACCTTTGTTCCTTTTATTAGGAACTATGTTTAATAAATAACAAGCCTTCAATATGATTTCACCCCAAAATCCTTCACTAGAACCCCGTGTAAGACAACATTGAATTAACCATTTCTGCAAGAGCTCTATTTTTCCTTTCAAAAACACCATTTTGTTATGGTGTATTAGGATCCATAGTCTCATGTATGATTCCTACGGATTAGAAATATCTAGGATCATAATATTCACCACCTCTATCCGTGTGTAATGTTTTAATTAAATCATTTTGTTGCATCTCAACCTCAGTTTTATAGATTTTAAATTTATCTAAGGCTTCATCTTTAGCATGGCATAGATAAACATAACAAAATCTTGATGCATCATCTATAAAGGTGACTACATACCTTTTATTCCCTAAGGAAGGAGTAGAGTGAAAATCACATAGGTCACTATGTATCAATTCTAAAATATTATAATCTCATTTTATATATTTGAAAGGTTGTCTAGTGATTTTTGTTAGCATGCAAGTGTTACATTTTCTAAAGTTGATATCAAGTTCTAGAATTAAGTTGTCCTTAGACATAGCAAGCATACGTATATAGCGAACGTGTCCTAAACGTGCATGCCACATAGAAAAATCAACATCTTTAGAACTAGTCATGCAAAAACTACTAAAAGTATTAGGAACTTTATTGAGATGTCATTATTTATAGTAACCAAAACCAACAAATACACCACGTCTTGATAAGATATACTTATCATATTCATACACTTGTTTATAACCACATTTATTTGACACGGGGTCGGACATAAGGTTCTTCCTAATCCCCGATACATACACAACATTAATAGTTCTTCCAAAACTAAATTCTAAAACAACATTTCAATGTCCAAGTATTGGTTTGGTTGACTCGTCGCCCATATGAAGAACAGATCCGTCTTGCACCGGATGAAAAGTATCAAACCAACAACGATCTTTACATGCATGAAAAGTTGCACCATTCAATCCACCAAGCAAATGCATCATCCTGCACATAATATATTTTAGAAATATGCGACACATAGTGATTAAAAGGAATTATTTCAAAGTTAAAACTCAAACCATTTGATGAATTAGGATCCTTAGACCCTTGCCCTGACCCAAGAGTTCTATTTAACACGATAATCCTTTTTGTAGTGACACGTTTGACCATACTTCCAACAAGTCAATTTAGACTTTTTGTCGGATCCGTCGTTGTTATCATCATTCTTCCTTTTCTTTCCCTTGGAATTCTTGTTGTTATTCTTGTTCTTACCATCTTCCATCATGTTAACCGAATAAGAATCATCAATTCCTTTACCCTTGTCTTTGCCACTTTTCCCGCCTTTAGAGATTCTTCTTGAAAGGATAATGTGTTAGCACACAACGATCCTTCATCGACTGGCCTTTATAGAAATACCGAAGGATTACACCGGTGCACGCTAAATGGAACACTGCAAATGAAAATAAAAAACGAGTTATGGAATGAAATGAGAGTATTGAGGAAATGAAAATAAGGCGGTATTTTCATCTAGGGATTATACTATTATAACCCGAAGTTATATATTTATCCGGGATAAATATTAAAGGGATTGTAAATAACAAAAGGCCAAACCAAACAACCGAAAGGGTTGTTTGGCTGGCGGTGTGGGATGAAACCCCAAAAGGGGGTGAGTTTAACTTATTATCAAACTCGAAGACTTGCTCTACAAGTATTAGGGTTTTAGAATGCTCCCGTGAGCCATATACATACGAGGCGTCTCAAGGGATTCTCATAACTCACAATCTAACCCTAAATCCTTTTCCTCTCTCACTCTTATCTCCAACCGACCGAACAAAGAGAAGGGTTTTACCCTTTAGTCCATCAACGACTGACTTCACCAAGTCGATACCTAAAATCGACTCCTAGCCGATTCTAGGGTTTACCCCGTCTCCATAATTCGCCTAACTTGTAGTAGGTTCAAAACTCTGGTTCACCTGTGTAGTACTGGTAGATACCTCATGCAACCCAAGGTCCAATTTTCCCAAGAAAACCCTAGTTTGGTTGAATTACAAGAAGAAAGAGGATCTCGCGCATAAGATGTAACACCCCAAAACTAATTTTTAAGTATTTATTTACGATAATACCATAGAATGAGTTTGACTATGACTTTTAAAAGTTTGAAGACATTATGTTATTGGTTAGTCAACCCAGTAGTCAAACTATAAGTATAAATATTATGTAAATGGTTTTATAAAATACTATGTGCCTCAACTAGGATGAATATGCCTTAAAGAACTAAAGTTGTTAAGTGGTAAATGAGTTATATAAGTTGATGCGGCCAAATAAGAAGGAAAATGACTTGAGGGACCATTATTGCCAATTAGGCAAATAGTGTTTAATTTACCTATAATTCTCAACCATTTCCAAAATGTTCTAGAGGTGTTGGTGCCTGGTATGTGTGTCGAGCCAAAGAAAGAAAGACCATGGCTCAATGATCTAAGGATGAAGGAATTGAGGTTCAAATTCAAGGATTAAGTCATAATAATAATCATACAAGGTAAGTAATCCCTTAATTGAGTTTATTGAAGAATTATGAATTACGGTTCATATAACCAATTTAGGGGTTTTGGGTAATTGTTATTCTAAAATAAGTATTGAGATGTTTATTAATAAGGGTTAAGGTTAATTAAAGATTAAGTGTAAAGAATTTGGGGTTTTTCATCATATGATCAAGATATGATCATATGATGATTAAGGATGAAAATTAGGTAAGTTATTGGTTGAATAAACCCTTGTTATAGATATTGCTTTTTATGTGAAAAATAGGTTTTGATGATGATGATGTTCTTGGTGTTCTTAGCTTGGATTCAAGGTAAGTAAATTGACTAATAAGATGTTGTATTGAGTTTATAATGTTTGTATTATGTGTTATGTGTCAAGTGATTGTTTGTGTTAAAGATAAGAAGGGCTTAAGACTAGTGTCTTTGGTTTAATATTTAAGATGAGGCTAGTTGATTAAACTAGCAAGATGTGTTAGCATAATTGATATGCCTCGAATCGAAGTGAAGCTTAGGTGTTGATCAAAATTAGTTGATGCATAACTAGAAAAAGATGTGTATGGCCTATTTTTAAAGTTAGCAAGGTATGTAAGTTTATGTGTTTACAAATGAATGATGGATTAATTGTTATGATACAAATGTGTTTAATGAAATATGATAGCTTGTTATGTCCTTTACTTACTAAGCAAAAGCTTACGTGTTAAGTTGCAATGTTTTGTATGTTCAATGCGGAGAAGGTAATGTGTGGATTAAAGCATAGACGTGGAAGTACTTGTTGATATTAGACAAGTAGTTAAGCTAGATACTGAGCTCAAATCGATGTTGAACCCCCAAGTAACTTAAAAATGGTTTGTAAATGTTATTGTCAAGTGTCAAAGTCTTTTGTTATGGTCTTGTATATAAATGTATGTAAATGGGTCAAAACAAGTATGTAAAATGGGTAAAAAGGGGTGTTTGTCTAGTCACCCATCGAATAGTAAAGTCCAAGTTTATGGGTTGTTTAGACCACATTTGATTATGGAAATAAAGGTTTATAATGTTTAAATGAATTTTGGAAAGTTTCGTATAATGTCGAGTTCAGAAAGTTAGTTTTCCGGGATAAAGTGTCAAAAATGCATTTGTGGGTGTCCAGATGAAAGAAGTCGCACGGCTTCTCTTTTTGACACCCGGCTTCTCTCCAGCCTCCCGGCTGGATTGGTCTGGCGGATTTGGTCGATCTTGTTTATGTCATAAAAACTAAACCGCAAGGAGTTAGAATGTGTTCTTTATATCGTTGGAAAGATAATTGAGTCTATTTTATGTTAATGACACTTTCAAGGATCGAATGGTTATGTATTTTGATCAGTTTATTAAGGAATGAAACAAGGTCTTTTCCGGGTCATGCGTTGAGCAAAGTTTTCAATTCTTGGTCAAATTTAGAGTCAGGAAAGGGGCATTTCGCTTCTCTTCTATCATCTTTGAAAGAACACATCATTTGCAAGAGAGACACACAAGTAACTAATCCACACTTGTGTGTTATAAGTCGAGGATCTTCTTTCTTATACCCTTTCTATTAGAATCGATTATCTAGGTTAGGTTAGGACTTGATTTAAATAATCAACTTTTTATTCAATTTGGTTGTAAGGGAAGTCTTCTATCTTTGTGATTAAGCCTAGATCAAAATAGGCACAAAGATGAATCTAAATACGATTTAGCAGATGCAATCATGTTTATATACATCTATGAGTAATCTAAAATGCATAATTTCTAAAACCCCTAAATTCGACGAACCCTAATTTGATCGAATATAAATTCGATTAACCCAATCAGCACATAATCGATTAAAATTATTCATAAAAGGTGTTAGGCATACGTTTTGATTAAGATTTCACTTGTAGTTGTTATGAAAACCGAGATTTTACTCAACCGAAAATGGTGTGAAAATCTTAACTGAAAATGAAGTTGAGAAGAAAAAGATAAAATGAAAATATAAAATAAAAATCCTATTTATACCCTCTATCATTTTTGGTTTGACTAACGTTGACCG
>BQNB010145333.1:5682-16731 GCA_026074375.1 Tanacetum coccineum
ATAACTTGGGTAAACGAAAAAGAAAGAATAACAAAGCCATGGATGGGGAGCAAAAAAAGGGAACGAGAGGGCATGGATATGGAAACCATAGTCACATGGAACGGGGATCGCTTCGGTACGGGATCGCGGTTCGCTATTTCTAAAAATCCGGTACGACGGGGGGTAGGCTCATTCCGGTTCGCTTCGGTCCGGTGTACCATATATTTCGGTTCGGTGTACCAAATACTTTGGTACGGCGTGCATAATAATAATATTGTTTAGTTTCATATATATTTATACCCTTTCTGAAACATCACATCTTAAGTTTAATCCTAACTCTTAGACAAAAGTCACTAAAACAAAAGTCAAGTCTTTATAAAACTTTATATTATCCTAGTAAGCACAACACAATCCCACAAACAAAACAACTGTCAAACACACTTCTTATAAAACACACAGATCTGGTTCAAACTCAAACTAAAAAACACACACACTTTCACCTTCACTGTGTGCCCATTTTCCATATCCATTTTCCATCAATTTCAGTCCAAGAAACAGCTAACCCACATCTTAAATCACCATCCAATCAAAACCCATATCACCAATTTCCCTAATTCACCCATATAACCAGAAAACCCTTTCATATCTCATTACTGTGTATTACATAGTAATGAAACACGTTTTCGAGACCTATAAAACGGCGATTTGCAAAGTGTTGGATCGCGATCCAGTACCATTGGGAACGATAATTGGGTACGATTGGGAACGATAATTTCTGGGTTTTGGTTCGCGATCCATGGCGATCCAGATCGCAACCGTACCGCGAATTGGATCGCTCGTACCAGATCGCAATTCGCTCATGGTTTGGCGAACCATGTGACTATGGTATGACATACATATGAAGATGCTAATGTCAACTGATAAACGAGAAGTTTAGATAGATAAACAGTTGATATCATTGAGTAATAGGCTACCTTTAGCTGCTTATTCTTTTCCTAAAAAACCTAATGTCGCTTCACTTATTTCATTACTACTGTGCATTTGAGACATATGTTTGAGATATTAAGTTACTATACATTGAGTTTAACGTTCAATAGACTTTGTTAAAGCTATACGAAAGGGGATTATTCTTTGACACAATTTACCAAAAACTGACAGCGGATAAAACTTCCTACAAAATGTGTTTCATGTCAAAATTATGGATGCTCAAGATTAGAACATCAGATTTACTTATTAAAAAGAAGGCTAGCATAGAGGAGAACTTCATGCCACAGAGGCACAGATCCAGTAGCTATGTTTATTATTAGCAAGAACGACTCAGACTATGGCAAGTTTAAAATAAAAAATGCAGTTAAGCTTTTATATGGATATCTAGTCACATAAACGTACAAGAGCAACATTTATACAAAAGTACACTGCTGAAACTAAAAGACATTTATGTGGTCAATCAAGAGGTGTTCTCGACCTACGTCCACGATCACAAGTCACAACAGTGAATCTACAGAGAATGAATTACGTATAGATCCCAAATGATTTGGTCCCACAATTACATTGAAACCTCAATAAAGACTAGAAAGCCTCTACAATAAAGAAGTTCCCAACGTTTGCAATGAAAAAAAATATATATATAACCCGACAAAATCTATGCCAACTATCCAAGTCACCATCAAACTCACACGGATACGCTCCACAATTTTCCCATCATTGACATAGTCTAGTAAACATAAAATGTTCCATAAGTTGTCTGATAAAAAACCATGGTTAATGAGGCATTCGACCCAGTGGTATCAACATCCATATAAACCTAATTCAACAACAGCAACAACAACGACATACGCAATCCCAGAGCAGGGTACGGGGGAGGTAGGATGCAGACTGTCACACCCCTACCCGCCCTGGTTAGGATGCAGAAAGACCTCCAGCAAGAGTGGGTGCTTGTGTGTATATATGAAATTTATGTGCGGTCGTGTGTCATATAGGATTAGCAACATAATGCATATACATAAACGCATAGACATAAAAATCATAATAGCATGCAACCATATAAAGAAATATTGATCTATGAGCATATAGGGTCCTAGTTACAATTACAAAAAGGCGCAACATATAAGAAAATTAAAGCAAAGACACATATCGACATTGAAAGTCCAATAGCATCGAAGCACAAAAAACATACAAGCATACAAGAATGTAAAGAATAAAGCTAAAAAGACAAAAAAAATATAATAAATAAGGCCATACAAAACATATATAAGCCGTAGAAGACAAAAAGCATGAAAGCATACGGGCACAAACTCATATACGGGTAAATGGGCCTACGCACATATATAAGTCTAAGTTCACCAGGGTGTGCTGCGAAACTGGTCATGTAACTCACTTTAATTATATACGAGCCGATTTCATATCGATCAAAATATATTTACATAGAGGTGTAGATGGCGAAAACTTATGAGCACAAGTCTAGACAAAGCCCGTTCAGTAGCGATTTCTTATCTGCGCGCGGCGATTAGCAAAACTAATTCTTTTCAACACAACACCGTAAGCGATTTTTGGATTGCAAAACTAATTCTTTTCAAAACAACATTTGTGGATCTAGGTGTAATAACATTACTATGCATAACTCGTTGTACTCGTTTGAGGAGCTCCACCACCTCAGGTGCAAGGAAACCAAAGGTATCGAACGCTATGTATCTTTCCACCAAGGGTGCGGTCATTAATGTGCATAAAACTACCATGCCACCGGTAGTACCTACTCATCTACCATAATCCTAGTTCTCCACATGTTCCTATCTCCTCAAGAGAAGCTCGTCAAGCTTCAGTCTATCCCCCCATCTCCTCAAGCCATCAAAACCTAATTAGGGCTTAAAATCAGCTAGTTAACAAAACGCGTTATCATTTCGGCTCAAAACATATGTTTAAATTTAGTTAAACATTTAGTCTATGAAAAACTCTAAAGTTTAACTAGAATCATTTAACAAACAAATAATTATTTCTAATTGATATAAAAAACACAAGCAATTGAAATTATTATCATATAGATCAATCAATCAATAAACAATATAAATATAGAAATCCTAACACTTTAATGATGATATAATAGTATTATATATGATCCTAGATCGGAGAACTAATAATAAAAGAAAATGAAACTGGAAGATGATGAAAATTGAGGGATACCTCGTTCGACGTACGCCATTGATTCGGTCTTCTCTCACGCACAGACAAAATGGTTTTTTTTTTATGTTCTCGGGAGGAGGTTGGGTTGGGTAAATTGCAAATATAGTTTCTATGGTTTTATCACAAAAAGTTTACAAATATTTTGGATTTAAGTTCTTATCTCTATCACTAGTATGTTTTTTTAAGTATATGTAAAATTTTTATTTTTTTTCTGTTTTATAAGCTAGTTATAAAGTATTATCGAAATTATATAAAGAGAATAGATTCATTAAATCTTTTATATATTACGTAGTATATGAACTTGAGGATAATTAGTAATTTTTTTTCTTTTGATTTAAAAGAGAATAGAATCAATAAATACTTTTATATATTACCGTAGTATATGTGGAACTTGCAGGAAAATATACAAGTAATTTCATATTTCTTCTTGTTGATTATCTGTTTTTCTGATTTCACATTGTGAGCCAACTAATCTCAGCGAAACTACCCTTTTAGGTAGCCCGAAGTCAGCTGAAGTGAACCTCCGAGGCCACAAGGGGATTAATTTTTTCCTCGTTATATTCGAACCATTGACTTCCACTTTGGAATACTGGTATTCTTAGTGTTGGGTATGTGCTTCTTTATTTACGATAATTTATGTGCTTCGGTGGTTTTCTTTTTGGTTGTACAACATGATTTCAGGCCGACAATGAAAAATTCACCAAAAAGTCTTCGGGTATATTTGGGATGTGATTAGATAATGTTAAATCTTTGTTTAGAAGTAAGGAATTGTTTACGGTTGTTGTATTTTAAAATTTAAATTCTAGAGGTATAAAGTTTAAGGGGTTATTTGTTTATTTTTGAAAGTTATAATAAAACTTGTAAATTTATAAATTTACACTTTTAACTCCATATAATTTATTTAAAATTAAATTACTAAAGTTTTATTAGTTGTCTTCTTTTTTAAGTTTTTGTTTTCATAAATTTGACACATATATTTTTATGTGTTTTTTTTCTCAATTAGATTTCTCCACCAAATTTATTCAATTTTGACCAAATTGATTTAAATTTGACTTTTTATTAACCAATCATATCACACGATTTGCCTACGTGGCAAAATCAAGCGTTCTGATTGGTCTAATTTATTTTTTTATAAGATTTAATCTGATAGAAAACTCCGAAATGATGTAATTAATTTATTATATAAAAGATGTGGTGAAAAAGTTTTTATAAACTCTTCGTGATCCTATCATTTATCTTTGTCAATTTACCGACTAGGTCCTTATTATTTCGAAAAAAGTAAATTGCAAAAATCGTCCTTGTGGTTTGGCCAAATTGCACGTTTCGTTCATATACTTAGGAAATTGCAGACAACGTCCTTGTGATGAAACTTTGGGTTCATTTTCATCTTTGGTCAAAATGAAATGATTGAAATACCCCTTTCTTCTTTTTTTCAGAGATGATATGTCTAAGCAAATGTTGATGTTTAAGTAAATGTTGATGTAAAGATGTATTTTTTTATAGTGGGTTAAAGGATAAGACGTACGCGTGAGTAACATGTGTTAGCGTCTTAGAAAGTGATGACATCATAATAATGTGTAATATACCAATATGTAATATTGGTTTTTTTTTCTAGCAAATAAAGATAATTAGATGTCTATAAAATAAAAGTTTTTTCTTATAACCAAAGTAATTATAACTTTTTTTAGGTGGCATTATACATGTTAAACAAATGGGTCTCTGGTCTAATGGTATGGAGGTTTTACCCTCCTAGGCAAGGTCTCAAGTTCGAGTCTTGTCTAGGACGATAGGGGTTTCCTCCCGCGTGCGTAAAGGGAAGGGTGTCATTGTCTTCTGGGCTGGACCCAACCTAGTTGTGTAGGCTCGCTACGCCTTCTGGGCTAGGAGTCATGTAGCCACAATTGCCGTTAAAAAAACATGTTAAACAAATTACTACCTCCGTCCCATAATAAGTGTCCAATTTGACTTTTCAGAGTCAAACTGGTTCAACTTTAACTTTAAATATATATTTTTATGTTATATAATACTTTATGAAAATTATACCGATGAAAAATACACTTAAAACCCAATCCGTCCATATATTTTTGCAACAATGTAAAATATAACACCATCATAAAGATATGGAAGGTCAAAGTTGAACTAAGTATTGACTTTTTAAAAAGTCGAACATGTGACACTTATTAAAACTGGACGGAGGGAGTAAAAAGAGTTAGTATACCCATATATGGTGGAGGTTTATTGTTTATAAGTAGCCCGGTATGGGTTGTTATGGGCACATTCATAGGAAAAAATACAATGCACAAAATGCCATATGACAACATGGCACTTTTATAAAGCCATTGGCCACTTAGCCATTCTATACCCTGCGTCTAAAAAATAAATGTAGTACTTTTTTTAATTTGTGATCTGATGCAGAGTATATCTTGGTTAGGTTTTTGTGGTACTTTATAAAAAGTTAATGGTATTTTTTGATTGACATTGTGTTTTAATTATTGGGGTTTTTATTAAAGAGGAGATATACTTGTACACTGAAGAAGGCAAGACGAATAACACGTGACTATTACCTTTCCATAGGACACCTAGCACTCTAAAATCCCATCTGTGTAGTTGGGAAACATGAAATAAAAGAACTTATCGCGAAAATTTACTGTTATATTCTTGGGAAAATTTAATTTCTCACCCAAATATACATAAACACAAATGCCAAATTTTGTTCTAAAAATTGTTAAAGAATAATTTATGTTATTACTACTAACCATTGTTCGATATAACTTATCAATGTATATTAAACAAGATTTGTATGCCCGCGCTCCCACTGCGGTAACTTCATGGTAGCTTAGCGCGCGCGGTACTAGTAAATGATCGAACAAGCTTTGATGTGCTCAAGCTGCAAATATCAAATTCGGGCCGTGGAAAATAAACCACAACATGGAAACAAACAACCAACAAACCAATTATGAAATTGTTTATTGGATACATGATAATAAGACCCAAAAATAAATGATATTTTCCTTCCCTGACCCCCGCTAAGGTGTAATCACAAATCAGTCCGAGGATCCTCGGCATACTGAGGTCAAGACCATATAATTCAAAAGATCACCATAAATAGAGGAATACCTGTTGATTATAAAAACTCCTTAATGTAGTCCTTTTTCTTGTGTTCCCCACGGGGGTGGTAGGGCCGGAAAAGCAATTGCACTGCATACTAAAAGAGTTAAAGACAATGGATTGTTTCAAATTAGCACCGATAAATTTAAGGTTATAAAATTTATCTATTGCTACATAGGGGGGGTAACGGACGCTAGTTATACTCGGAAGGTAAGGGCAAATAGGGTTGTTGTTGTGGTGTGTTTTTGGTGTTTGGTGCTTAGATTTTTTTTGAGGCGAATACACTAATGTTCAAGTTAATTGAAAAGAATATATAAAAACATGTACATATTTCTCTCGCAATCAACTAAAAAATATACTGTAGCAGCGCGCCGGTGGAAGTGTTTCGTGAACAAGAAATCGGCTCGCCTTATAATCCAAAATCAAAAATTGAAATTTGTTAAAGCTTTATCTCTATATATATAAACAATATCTAAAACTGTACCAAAAGCACAAACCTTCAAGTACCAATTGGTACCAAATAAAGAAAATTTAACCTTCATTTATTGAGTCAGAAAACCTCAGACTTACCGGTTCCTATAATTAGTAAAGGCCTTTATTTTTCTGCCTTTTTTGGAGCTCTGTTTGTGCAGCATAATCAGCTGACAGCGGGACCTGAACAAACAAGTGGTTCAAATTGGTTTGCCCATCGTAATTACTATCGTTATGAACAAAAAATGGTAATCATTCTTCGGCTTGTGTCTGACCTCGATCAATGTCCCCATTTTAAATAACCGTTTGTGGGTATTAGAATGTTCCAGTAGTTCTTGATACTAATTGTTTCGTATTTAGGTCGTCTTTGATAAGTGAGTAACTGTAGTAAGTGACCAGTCTTGAGAAAGGAATACAATAACGAAATCGACAAACATAAACCATGAACTAGAATTACATGAACCACACGTCCTACAACCTATAGTCAACAAAATGGCAAAAACAAAAACAGAAACACATAATCATGAAGATCAACTCAAATCAAAACTATTCACCCGTAATCGCAATATCAAGTTGGCTAATTTGGCTTTCATTCTTCATGTTAACTCCGCCCGTTTGGTTAAGGGGGGGGGACCCACATATTATAAGATGTGGGACCAAATCAAAGAACTTAAAACACATTTTTCTAAACAAAAATCAACAATCAAAAAATACTATTTGGGGTGATTTAAAGAAAATCCAAACAAGGAGTTGGCGATGGACCATTTTTTATAGCTGAGAAGTAGTAGGGGGTATACAAACAAAATGATTTGAACCTATTCAATTAAAATGGATGAAAAACAACACAAACTTAATTTGTACTAACAGTCCAATATTTAAAGTTTAGAGATAAATACCAATGACATATGTACTGGGGGGGGGGGGGTTGATAACAATGTCTAAGTATCCTTAGTATCCCCGTCTATAATTTCAGGGATCTAAGATGAATATAATTCCACCTTCAATCTGAAACTCTTCCCACAGTCTCTGCAGTCCTAGATTATAGATATACGTGTTTTATTCATATAAGCAAAACACAAATTACCTTCAGAAAACGATGCCTATTTCAAGTGACTTGAATTATTATGCTCTATGAACAAACTGCGTTTGCGTGAATTTTATTTGTATGAAAGAACCACGAAAGGCCCGTTAACTTGATGTGTCTTTGTATATTGTCATATTTTTTTTATTACAGGTAGATAAATTAATCAAACATCTCTAGGTAACAAAAGCAAACAAAATCCACTTATGTGAGATTGTTGCCATTGGTTATTTTTTAACAGTTTACAGTGGGATCTCGTGTTGAGTGATTGCGTGGCGTTTAGACTTAATGTGGATGATCGAGCGAGATCGAGTCAATCATTTTTCTTCCCCTAGGTACTTCCCTTGTTTACTCCTTTTCACCACACCCGCGTATGATTTGTGTGGTTGTGGAGGTTAAATTCATGGGGGGGGGTGGGTGTTTTCGGTAGACAGCCAGACGTTTGTGGATTGTAAAAATTTAAGTAAGTTTAATTTAGACCTCTTCTTGCTCAGTTCACCTTATTGTCCATTTTGGGGGAGGCGGTGGGGGGTCCTCCTTTAGTAGCTGCAATCCCTGGGCCCTCAGGTAATAAGTTACCGCCCGAAAATATAAGCAAAAATGGTCTTGATGTTGATCTTGAATACCTTCAAATTAAAAAAAAGATTCATAGTGGAGAGGATTGTGACATTGTTATGAAGGTGGTGTTACAGTGAAACTTAGTCAGTCACATAATTGAATTAATAAGACCCAACATGAGTAATGGGGGGGTATTGAGTCCCGATCTTCCGTGTACAAAGCCTTACGCATAACATAACTACTAAAAGAAAATAAGATAGTCAATCACACACATATAAAGAGCAGTTTTTAATTCTGCTCTGTATAAAACAACCTTTCACTGAGAATAATGATTTTGAGTTTGAATCGTGTCAAAGAACATTATAAAATTTATAAAAACTGCTTGCTTGTCCTTTGGTTGTTGGTTTGTAAATGTTTTACAAATGATCCTTTAATTAAAGGGCTTAAGCTGCCATGGGTTGTACTACATATCAAACTGGTTGTTAATGGGTTCCATAAACCATATGTTAATTTGTATTTTGATGTTATTTATCATATAAAGAGGGGACGTGCTAGGGCGTATGATTCACAAAGCAAAAGATATTTAGAGCGAGACATATTGAAGGAGTCAGAAATTGTTACAATGACAAAAGATGCGAGTGAGTGGGGCTAGCGCCAAGATTGTGGTCGCGAAATCTGCATCAAATATAGGATTGGGGTGTCAGATAGTGAGGGCTGCATGTAAACACACACTTTCTCTTGTTAAAATATATGACAAACACAACAAAGTAAGATTAGAGACGGATATATGAAAAGAAAGGATTCTCTTTATTTTCAAGATGTTTGACGCCTATATACGTTTACTGGTTATTTCTGAAGTACAGTGGCTGTACTGCTTAGAGCATCTTCACACTCTGAGCATCCATCTGATCTAGTACCAACGCTCTTTTGAGAGACCGCGATGACACAGTTGTATTTTAGCAACTTAAATTATATCCCCTTTACGGGGTTGTACGTCAGCTGCATAAGGGACCCACTTTATGCAAAGATATATACTCATATTGTTGACACTGGCACCGATATAACAGAACACTTCAGGTTATACTGTTATAGATATTTATACTTATAATTGATACAGTTAGCGAAAACATAACGAACCAAAATAAAACTAAAAAGAAAAGGGGATGTATCCTTTATATCGCAAATATCCGGAAACTACAATGGAAAGGATCAAATTTGGGGGCGACCAACGTTTGCAGCATGTCCGTCTTGCGGTTCGTATCCCAATATAAACGGGTGGAAGATGGAAAAGATGCATATCACCGGAATATCGAGAATTTAAAGTGAGTCATGAAAAATAAAGCCTCGGTAGGTGTGCACCTCGTTATAGATCTGAGAAACCGCGACAACCAACCAGATGAGATGTGGGTGCATGTTGAGACTAAATTTTATAAGGGTAGGCCACAAGCGGTAATCTTTAGTTAACACCACGTTTACTCACGATAACCACTTTCAAAGATATATACTCATTGGTGGTCACGCACCATATTACAGAACACTTCAGTTATCTTTTAGATATTTATACTTTTATTGAAAGTTAGCGTAAACATAAAAACTAAAAAAAGAGGTTGTACCTTTATTTCATAGTCAAACAAATTTTGCACCATCGTTAACTCCGTCGTTGATTTTCCAATATAAACGGGAAGATGAAAAGATGCATATCTCGGAATATCGAGAATTTAAGTGATTCATAAAAAATAAAGCCTCATGCGACCCGTATTAGAAACCGCACAACCAACCTGATGAGGGAATAACAAATGTTATAAGTCAACAACGTATATCTTTAGATGGTATAGCCTTACCTTCACAACTTACGTAATAAACAAATGATGATAAGATTTAAGAAGCACTTGCCTCAGTAGTTCATTAGTCTCTTAACTGCGCAAGATAACTTCTTTGCTAAACAAGAGCATAAGATAGCGTCAGGTCGTTCAAGAGTGAGACTATTTGGCTCAGAGTTGCGAGTGCGGGCCGGGGTTAGAATGTACTCGACCCGCCCTTGCTGCAAGCACGTGGTCGTGCTGCCTCGCCAAGATACGCTTAATAAACGCATAAACGCTACAGTATCTTCATCGCCTATAATACCCACCATACAACATGCACATTAACCATGAACAACGACCCAAACCTATAAAGAAAATACCCTCTCCTTCCTTTCCCTTAAACCAATCAACTAACATATCCTTTATAGGGTTTAGAAACCGGGTAAAGCAAGACACGTATCACAAACCGGGTAAAAGGCTAAGACGGGCTGGAGTGGGTACAAAAGGATCGGGCGGGGTGGAGTTCGGGTATAACGGGTCGGTCCCGGAGTTCCTTCTGAGGCAGGCTCAGATATATTGTAATCGACTTATTTTGGACTAATAAGCTATGGCTCAATCATAGTTGCAAATGCTACGTTTTCAAGTAGCAATTACCATCTGAGTTGCCCAGCCAAGATAGCTTTCCAAACATCAATTTTCCCCACATTTACATTTTATCATCATGGCCTCTTTTGTTTTACCAGTGTTAAATGCATTTCAGCATTCGAATGTATGCTTGCTAGATCACTTAAAACTGTTTGGCTTAGAATTGCGACTGGCGGACTGGATAAAAGGGTATCCGACCCGCCATGGCTGCAAACACGACTTCGTGAT
>BQNB010145335.1:0-16731 GCA_026074375.1 Tanacetum coccineum
CTTACCTTGCGGTCAAGAGAAACCAATAATCATATCGTTATATGTTGTTCCTTGCACACACTTAAGATTTCTCCCACTTATGTACAGGACAACATTATTTAATACAATACGACACGCACTCGAAAGTACAAACAATATGATATTGTCATAGATATTACAAGTAGATATCAAACCATAATGTTTAATAAGGAGTTGTGGATTATTATTCTATAGATAACACTTCGGAAAGCAACATCGGAAAGGCAACGGGTTATCTATAAAATGCAATTTTCCTTAAACCATGGTCGTTCATATTCGGAAAGTAATGAACTATTTCAAAGCAAGCTAGAAATAATAAGGGAAACTAACAAAGAAATAAATCTAGTAGCTCCCACTGAACTTGACAACATTAGATGAATGTATTTCTAGTAATAAAACGCAAACTCCCACTGGATTTGTCAACATTGTAAGTGTTACATCACTAGTAGAAAGCAAATAGTGATTTATTTACTTTCCTACTTTCTTAGAATGCCTACAAGTAGCAATGTACTTAGGTATTGAACAGAGTATATGAATTTCTACTTATATAGATGAGGGACTAGCCATTCATGCTTTCATTAACTTGAACATTTTAGCTGTCTGCCTAGCCACAAAGGTGTTTAGCATTATAAGGAATAATATGAGTCCAAGAAAATTTACCTAGAATACATGCTAGCAATTTTCTTTACTCATTGCGGTTTAAACTCATACATCGTGACAAGTGCAAGATGTCGTTATTTTGGTAGCTATAGACAAAATGTACTCTAGTTACACAAAATATGTTATCTTTCAAAGATTTCAGAACCGAAAGAGGGTAATGAAAGATTAAAAGTGAGTTTAAATATATTTGATAAAAAATTCAATTATAACCCTATCTTATTCTTGTCAACCAATGAGAAGAGATCGAAGTAAGTCTGACTCTTCTTACCAGGAAAAGAGACTATGTTTGTCTTCTATGAGAAAACAAACTTTCGTTTACGAATTATGTTGTAATAACACAATTAATCAGAACATAGAAAGTTCAATTTAGTATTTTCGATAATTAAATTCTTAATAGAATTAACTACCCAATTAATTTACTAATTAAGACTAAGATCCAACTTGACCTCCCACTTATTAACCAGAGGTCTGACCAGTGAGAAAACAAGTAGGGCAAGAGGTAAGCGACGAGCGTTAATTGCATTTAATGCAACTCTTAGATTTATGAGACCAGTCATAACATTAGTAATCATATAATAATGTCGTGAGCATGTTTAGTTCTCATCTTATGCCTCAAGTCCGAGGTCTGACCAGGTAACCGGATTTAAGTCCACCAAGCAAGAACGCGCAAAAATAGTTAGAGGTCTGACCAGTGAACCGTAATTGCCATGGGTTGGAATGACCCTGAGGTCTGACCAGAGAGGCCAAGCCAAATGCACGTGTTCTTGGTTGGTTGGCATTGACTTAAAATTTTCATAGGGGTATACACATAAAAGTGTTAAAAGCGTGTACAAAGAGGCATGCAAAACAACTTTGTAGCACTAATTTTAAAAACCTTTTAGTAATGACACTGTAGTGACATGCCATGGTTCACAGTAACTCTAATCGAACGCGTAAAGAAGCGGAGAATCAGGTCAGCGCGAAGCATATTAACCTGAGTTCTTTAGGAAAAATCCTCCTTAAATTTCTCTTATAGTTTGTTCTAGTGGGTTGAGCCGTAAACTACCTTTGTCCTTAGCGTTACTATTTTTTAATCTTGAAATCAAGTTTCATAGTTTATAGTCTTATTAATTTTCTCAAAAATCCAATTTTGCACGAAACAAATAATAGGTCACAATGAGCATGTATTTGAACATGAATTAATAGACTTGTTTTAACATCATCTTTCTTTAGGTTTTAGTCCGTATTGCATACATATTAGGCGCGAATACTAGTAATCAAGTAAAAATATGCACATAAAGACTAAAGCTAATGATGACATTAAATTAACAATTAAACATGTAAAATCCGAGTTCTCAAGCGAGTCTTCCCCAATTGGAGAACCATAAGACCCTACACTAGATTTTTATTCAATCGTACCTTGATCGCCCTAGTCATCTCATAAGTGATTGAGTGGGTCTTCATGGCTGGAAAGGAATAACTAAATCAGACATTAATATATAAAAAAGATTGAGTTTCTATAATTAAAGATTTTAGTTTACCATAAATATATTCAAGATCTTTATTTATATTGTGATTTTGTGATCTATTATAAAAAGAAACAGATCTACTAAATTAACAGCTTAATTTTATTCCTTTTTACAATATTAGCAATCAGTTGTTTTCAAGATCTAGATCTACAAAGTTTATTTAATTATGGCAAGGATTTGCATAATCTTTGCCATATTTGCAAGAAAAACATTAAATAAAATATTAAAGCGCACATTCATGTATTATGAATTAATATAGGCGTGAACATTCAAGACATGATATAATTCAAAAGTGTAACCCAAATGCCAAAAACAAGTTGACTCGTGATGTCACTGTTGGGATTTAACATTCTAGGTAATCAGTTTAGCTACGAGTACGCAGCGGATTGGATCTAGTTAAGACACATAGAATTAACACTTAATAAAGTAAATAATTATAACAAAGTAAATATTTACTTACCTCTTGATCTTGAACTTGAAACGAGTAGCGGTTAAATTACCGCCTCTACGGTTGCTCACACAATCACGTCAACCGAATATGTTAAGTTGTCTAGACTTAACTTCACAAACCAACAACCCTTGTATAATAACCGATTACCTAACAGTTCTTGAACTTGTAACCGAAAACTAAACCACCGAATTAGGGTTAGAATCGAAACCCTAATACCACCAAAATCCAAGAACCAAAAATCAAAACAACCTGAATTCCTTGTTAGGGTCTGTAACATCCGAGAAATTTTGGAATTTTAAAGGAGATGTAAGTTACTCCTAGGTTGAATTATCAAAAACAAGAAGCTAAACCACGTTTTCATTATTCGGACTCTAAAGCAATTTGATGTAAAACGACATTCCTGACAACTTTTTAGTTTTGACCGAGACCTGAAAACAGTCAGAAAGTGACTGAAATGCCCTCGCAAAATTTAGAAACGAGAAAATAACTAAATTATATTTAATTATCACGTTTTATTAAATAAAAATATTTAATAAAATACTTAGCAATTTAATTAAAAACGTTTGTTGATAACGCGAATATGCGGGTTAGAAATTTGTTTTTATGTTTATTTTCGGACAAGACGTAACCGGTTCACAAAATGAATAACAGATATTTTATTAAATGTTATAAAATATTTATGAAACATTATCAAGTAAATACTCATTTTTATCAGAAAAATGATTAGAAAAACAATGGCGCAAGTTTTGAGATTTGAATCGTCCGTTAAGTGGCTCAAACGAGTCCCGAACCGATATTTACCAAAATTTACACTTTTGGTCCCTGTGAAATATTTACAAAACAAACCTTAAACTATAAAACAACTATCATTTAAATTTATAATTTATATATATATATAAAAATTATAACTTTATTTCATTTTCATTCTTACATATATACACATACACCATCTTCTTCCTCTCTCTCCCTCCCCACCGGCGACCACCACCACAGCCGCCGGAAAAGTTTTCCGGCGAGCTTTTCCGGCCAACACCAAAAATCCTCCCCATCTCCCGATCTATCCGATCCCCACCATCACTCTCCCTCACTCGCGACTCCACATCACCACCACGTCCACCACCAGCCGACACCCCCATCAGCATCATCGAACCTCCATCCACATCACGCGCCACCACTGCCATCCCCACCCCATCTCCATCATCAACATGAAGTCATCATCATCACCACCATGGGGTGCGTTCGGTCGACCGTGAACCACCGCCACAGTGCCCGTTTGGTTTGTATATCAACACAAAAGGGTGCGTTCGGTTCGATGATAACAGCACCAACGTGGTGCGTTTGGTTCTCTGGTCAGCCCCGAAAGGGTGCACAGACCACTATGGCGCGTTTGGTTTTCGTGGTTTTCATAATATAGGGTGCGTGTGGTTTTTAAATACACCACGAAGGATGTTGGTTTCGGTGATGTTGTTTCAGCCAACTTAAGGGTACGTTCGGCTTTCTTATCCGCACCAAGGGTGCGATTGATTTTCATATCAGCACCATCAAGGTGCGTTTGGTTATTGGTTCATCGCCATGGAGTGCGTTCGGTTTGATGGAAACAACAGCCAAGGGTGCGTTTGGGGTTTATATATCAACACCAACAGGGGTCCGTTTGATTTGGACAGAAACGGCAAAGGACGTGTTTGGTTCGCGGTCTATAGCGATAAGGGTGCTTGTTTGGCTGTGACAGCCGGAAAGGGTGCGTTTGGTTTTATAAAAATCATTTAGGGTGCGTTTGGTTTTCGGGTCAGCACCATCGAAGGGTGTTTATGGGTTTTGAAAACCATAAGGGTGTGTTTGGGATTAGGTTTAGCACAAACAGGTGTGTTTGGTTTGGCTGCTAGCGCCAACAAGGGTGTTTGGTTTGTGCAGAAACTCCATAAGGGAGTGTTTGGTTTTGCAGATTGCACCAAGGGGTGCGTTTGGGTTAAGGGAAAGATTACAATAGCGTGTTTGGGTGAGCAGAAACAATCTTTAAGGGTGTGTCTTAATTTATATAAATCGAATAATAAATATATCATAAGTTTTTATAAATATTAAACCGGATTAAATGGTGGTTATTGGTTAAATAAATGTGTCATATATTACTTAAATCTCGCCTAATAACACACGAGTAAATTGCAACATGGATTGATACAAAAAGGGTTAAGTTATATAATTTTAAGATTTGTTAATTTGTAATATATCAATAACCGGATAAACAAACGGAAAACTATTAACCTTTTACAAAAGGATAACTACTTTGGCAACCCGTGAGGAAAAAATATTTTAAATTATAAAATAATTCTTACTATTTTTATATTTTATAACTAGAAAATAACATCATAACTATTGTAAGAGTTTTAAAAACGTCGTTTAACATAATTTGCAGTTTTAAAACGTGTGTTCATTTTTATAAAGAAACTTTCCATTAAATCATTTGGGGATATCCGGGAACGTGTCGAATTATTTAGTTTCTTTAATTTTTATTATTTTTCTTATATAATACTTGGAAAGTATTATATAATTAAACCATTTTAGTTTAATTGTCATCTTTTAGGGAACACACATGTTGTGTATCATATACGCTTCGAGTTATCCTTTTGGGTGGGTATCTTAATATATAATTTACGATAGGAATTATATATTTGGTCATTTATCATTATGCAATATATACGGAATATATTACACACCTTGCGTTACTTTTTGATTTATTTATTTAACCAACCACCAAACTATTACAACTTTAAATCTAAATCTTTTATCAACGTGTCGCGTTGATGTACTCATTCATCGGAAACCCAGACGCATTATCCTAGGCTAGTGGGACTTAGCCGTTAAGACTAGTTGCAACTTCTTGGTCGAGCCGTTTCAGTTTCCGTTTCGTCTTGTACTCAATGTGTACATTCCCGCCAATCGTTCTTCATCATCGATGTTGAGTATTTGCCCTCTTTCAATTGTTTTACATTGCTTTACATATCTCGGGGGAGAATACATGGCTCAATTTAACTTGTTTACTTATTTGTTCCACAATATATTTTACATAACTATTTACACACTTGTTCTTATACTGATTTTGCAATTCATTACAAACACATTTACATGATTGATTTAAATTGGTTACAAAAACAACATATACTTAATTTGCATAGCCGCTATGGGATATATTGTTTGGACTTTTATTTTTTGTCACAAAGTGCATACTTTACACTGAAATGTTTTCGGATTACGATTTGTTTGGCGCCTGCGGGGCCACAAGCATTACTTGCCCGGGTGTTTTCTTGGAGGGGAATCCACCCATGATGGGAACACATTATTTGTATCACTGCCCGAATCGGGTACATACAACAAGTCTACGTTACAGCGTCATGAATGTAAATCACTTGGAGGGTGAGCGCGAATCTTATGAAATAGATCTATTCGGGAGTGGATCCCTATTCAGGCGATTAAGCTATCGCAGGTAACGAACATTATTAGACGTGAGTCCACGCGATATATATTATAAAAATAGATCGATTCGGGATTGACATCCCGCGTTCGGGTGATTAGCTATCATGCGGAACGTACTGTTATAATGTCGGATCATGTTGGGGACTACAGGGCCCCCCGACACATACATACTTGGAACATTTTGGTGACGTTAAATTTGTCATGTATTATTTATAAAAAATCTTTGGGATAAGATTGGTACTTTTGGTGACGTAAAATGGGTCGTGCATATTTTATAAATATTTTACATGGTACTGTGATGACACAGTGGATTAAATATATTTGTTGAAACTTACATTCTTATTTAAACTAATCTATGAACTCACCAACTTTAATGTTGACACTTTTAAGCATGTTTTTCTCAGGTGAATTAGATGCTTGGATTATTTGATGTGCATTGGAGTCTTTACATTCAAGTTTTTCATGGTGATGCAATTATGGGACAACTATTATTTTGATTTCAAAAAATCAACGAGATTGTTTTACAAACGACACATTTAGAGGTCGTTCTCTTGTATCTTGTGCTATTGTATTATGAAGTAACGCTCCCTGACATATTTCCGCTGCGACACATTTTTGGGGGTGTTACAGATTGGTATCAGAGCCAAGGTTATAGAGAACTAGGTTGCATATTTTACCCTAGACTATAACCGTTTTCACAAACATTGCATCACAACAAACTTTTTTTTTTCAAAGTGCATACACACTACTTGCTTACTTGCTTAGGTTACTTGTTACCTTAAGTGCTTATGTGACATACATATATGTAATATATATGCTTACATCTTTTGCGTATATCGCACGTTTATTTATATAAGAGTTATTTATATAAATACCAGAGCATTTCTTAAGACATTGTGAGTTGCACAATGGTCTCATTTCGTTCTCAGACATTGTAAGTTAAACAATGGTCTCTAAGGATATTTTTTTTTCTTCATAGCGTTATACTATATTGTATTACACAGAGACCGTCATAATTTTTTTGTTTACATGGAATTATGTATGAATCTAAGTATTGCAAGTCTTGTATGGGCGAGACTTGTAATATGAGGATTGATATGATAATTGCTATGTTAACAAAGCCCGTCACAGTTCTGTTTACATGGGATTATGTATGAATCTAAGTATTGCAAGTCTTGTATGGGCGGGACTTGTAATAGGAAGATTGATATGATAATCGCTATGCTGATTCGTTCATAATGACCTTTATCTTATTTATTTTAAATCGAGTACTCATTAACTGTCTTGAACTCTATGTCGATTCCCCTGATTGTTTCGCTCCCCGTCTCCGAAGACGAATTTTAAATACTCGTTCCATACTCATTAGAGCATCGGCATCGTTATGTCATTCACCACCTTGAAAACTTTGTGTGTACGCGTGTTGCATCAGAAATTATTAAGTAGGATGATTTATGATCTGTTTATTTAAAAGGATTGGGACGCCTCTTCATTTAAATAAATAAATTATAAATCACCGAACCATAAGTTTATCATTTCTTACCTTACTATAATTTGGACGCTTCTTTATGTAAATAAGGAATTATAAATGAGTGGGCTTAATGGTATCCGATATGACACGAGTATGAACCTGTGGAAATCGATAATCCTTCAGGAAATCCGTTAAAAGGGTCTAGTGAAACAATCGTGTCATTATTTCAGCAAATTATTAAGGCCTCAATTGGTGATACCTTATCGCATTCTTAAGTTATTACCTTTGCAATTGAAGTCCTTGGCAATCACGAACTGTCTGTGGGCTAACAGACCTCCCGTCAACATTTGTCATAGTTTTGACGTTATGGTGCTGTTGTTGGGCCATGGAGCGGTCCGACTGGATACATACGTTATCCTTTTGGTTATGAAAATCCCCTTAAAACGAGCTAAAACACCTATCGACGAAACAGATAGTTAGGACTATTCATTTCGGCCATTGTAGGAAGTCTTAGGTCGGATACATTCCTAGTACCTGCCAAGTGAGGTTGGGTACTTACATACATATGCCACGTTGATTGTGAATCATCGAGCATTTTACAGATAGTATGGAACGAGACTCTGTCCTGGTCATTTAGAAAATTTTACAAACATTCTCACGCGACTACGCCTTCTTCTTGAGGTTTTTCACTATAATAATCGACTTTCCTTTATAAGCGGTTGTACCAGTATTTAATAGCTGTTATTGATATTTTTGAGATATCCCTTTTTGATGGATTTAAATATCCTGGACAAAATATGCCAAAATTTTTGGTAGATTTGAAGTGTAGAAACACCGAATTTTGCGAATTAAAGTTATACGCGTCTTGTTTAGAACGAGTTATTAAACCTTTTGTCTTTCATTAGGGCACTCACTATCTGGAATGTACAAAAATTTATTTCTGGTCGAGATTTCTTGAAGGGGTACGGTTATTGTTTTACATCCGAGAATTTTCGGAATTTTAAAGGAGATATAAGTTACTCCTAGGTTGAATTATCAAAAACAAGCAGCTAAACCACGTTTTCATTATTCGGACTCTAAAGCAATTTGATGTAAAACGACATTCCTGACAACTTTTTAGTTTTGACCGAGACCTGATAAACTGTACAGAAAGTGACTGTAATTGCCCACGCAAGATTTAGAAACGAGAATTACTAAATTATATTTAATTATCACGTTTTATTTAATAAAATACTTAGCAATTTAATTAAAAACGTTTGTTGATAACGCGAATATGCGGGTTAGAAATTTGTTTTTATGTTTATTTTCGGACAAGACGTAACCGGTTCACAAAATGAATAACAGATATTTTATTAAATGTTATAAAATATTTATGAAACATTATCAAGTAAATACTCATTTTTATCAGAAAAATGATTAGAAAAACAATGGCGCAAGTTTTGAGATTTGAATCGTCCGTTAAGTCGCTCAAACGAGTCCCGAACCGATATTTACCAAAAATTTACACTTTTGGTCCCTGTGAAATATTTACAAAACAAACCTTAAACTATAAAACAACTATCATTTAAATTTATAATTTATATATATATATAAAAATTATAACTTTATTTCATTTTCATTTTTACATATATACACATACACCATCTTCTTCCTCTCTCTCCCTCCCCACCGGCGACCACCACCACAGCCGCCGGAAAAAAGTTTTAGGCGAGATTTTTCGGCCACACAAAAATCCTCCCAATCTTACACGATTAAATCCGATCCTCCACCATCACTCTCCCTCACTCGCGACTACACATCACCACCACGTCCACCACCAGCCGACACCCCCATCAGCATCATCGAACCACCATCCACATCACGCGCCACCACTGCCATCCCCACCCCATCTCCATCATCAACATGAAGTCATCATCATCACCACCATGGGGTGGTTCGGTCGACCGTGAACCACCGCCACAGTGCCGTTTGGTTTGTATATCAACACAAAAGGGTGCGTTCGGTTCGATGATAACAGCACCAACGTGGTGCGTTTGGTTCTCGGGTCAGCCCCGAAAGGATGCACAGACCACTATGGCGCGTTTGGTTTTCGTGGTTTCATAATATAGGGTGCGTGTGGTTTTTGAATACACCACGAAGGATGTTGGTTTCGGTGATGTTGTTTCAGCCGACTTAAGGGTACGTTCGGCTTTCTTATCCGCACCAAGGGTGCGATTGATTTTCATATATGCCACCCATACAGGTGCGTTTGGTTTTTTTTTTTTTTTTTTTTCCCTTGTTCATCGCCATGGGGGCGTCGGTTTGATGGAAACACAACAACAAGGGTGCTTTTTGGGCTGTGTGAAGATTTGGGTGCGTTTGGGGTTTATACTCAACACCAACAGGATCCGTTTGATTTGTACAGAAACGGCAAAGGGACGTGTTTGGTTCACGGTATATATCGATAAGGGTTGCATTGGTTTGGCTGTGACAGCCGGAAAGGGTGCGTTTGGTTTTATAAAAATCATTTAGGGTACGTTTGGTTTTCGGGTCAGCACCATCGAAGGGTGTTTATGGGTTTTGAAAACCATAAGGGTGTGTTTGGGATTAGGTTTAGCACAAACAGGTGTGTTTGGTTTGGCTGCTAGCGCCAACAAGGGTGTTTGGTTTGTGCAGAAACTCCATAAGGGAGTGTTGTGGGTTTTTGAGATTTGCACAAGGGGTGCGTTTGGGTTAAGGGAAAGATTTAGCAATTGCGTGTTTTATGGATTGTGAGCAGAAACAATCTTTAAGGGTGTGTCTTAATTTATATAAAAATTCGAAATAATAAAGGATTTCTTTAGTTTTTATAAATATTTAAACCGGATTAAATGGTGGTTATTGGTAAATAAATGTGTCTTTATTTCACTAAATCATTTTTGCCTAATAACACACGAGTAAATTGCAACATGGATTGATAAAAAGGGTTAAGTTATATAGTTTTAAGATTGTTAAATTTGTAAATTGATCAATAACCGGATAAACAAACGGAAACTATACTTTTACAATATGGGTAACTACTTGGCAACCCAGTCGAGGATACATTATATTATAATTATAAAATCAATCTTTATATTTTATTAATTATTAAACTAGAAAATAACATCATAACTGTTGTAAGAGTTTTAAAAACGTCGTTTAACATAATTTGCAGATTTAAAACGTGTGTTCATTTTGATTTATAAGATTACTTTACATTATATTTTCTTTTGGGGGATATCCGGGAACGTGTCGAATTATTTAGTTTCTTTAATTTTTATTATTTTTTCTTATATAATACTTGGAAAGATATTATAGATATTAACAATTGTTGTTTATAGTCATTCTTTTAGGGAACACATCATTGTTGTGTATCATTATACGCTTCGAGTTATCCTTTTGGGTGGGTACCTGTATTATATATTTTACGATTGGATATTATATATTTGGTATGTATTTATTTTGCAATATATACGGATTATATTTCATACCTTGACGTTACTTTTGATTTTTTATTTATCCCACCAACAAACTATTAAAACTTTAAATCTAAATCTTTTATATCGTGTCGGTTGATGTGGCTTTCATCGGGATAACCCAGAAGTCATTACTTTGGCTAGTAGACTTTAGACGTTAAGAACTAGTTGAAAACTTCTTGGTACAGCCGTTTCGTTTCCGTTTCGTTTATGTACTCAAGTGTACATTCCCGCAATTCGTTCTCCAACACATCGATGTGAGTTTATACCACCTCTTTCGGTGTTTTCATTGATTTATCTAATCTCGGCGGGAGAATTACATGCTCAAGATATCTTGTTTACTATTTGTATCACAATATCTTTTACATACTATTTTACACACTTGGTTTACATACCTGATTTTGCAATTCATTACAAATACACCTACATGATTGATTTCAAATTGGTTTACATACTTATTTGCATTGCTCGCTATGGGATACATTGTTTGACTTTATTTTTGGTCACAAATGCATACTTTACATTTGAAATGATTTTCGGATTACGATTTGTTTGGCGCCTGCGGGCCTAACAAGCATTACATGCCCGGGTGTTCTTGGAGGGAACAACAATGATGGGAACACATTATTTGTATCACTGCCCGAATCGGGTATATACAACAAGTCTACGTCACAGTGTCATGAACTGTAAATCACTTGGAGGGTGAGCGCGAATGTATGAATTGAGATCATATACGGGTGTGGATCCATGTTTCAGGCGATTAAGCTATCGGCAGGTAACGGAAATTTTAGCGTGATGTCCTAGCGAATGATATAAATAGATCTATTCGGGATTGACAAACCCCGTTTGGGTGATTAGCTACATGGGTACGAACGTTATAGACAATGTCGGATCATGTTGGGGAACTACAGGGCCAACCGACTCATACATACTTGGAAATTGGTGAGTTTAAAATTTGTTCATGCATTATTTTAAAAATCTTTGGGATAAGGATTGGTAATTTTGGTAACTTTAAAATGGGCCGTGCATATTTTATAACGTATTTTACATGGTACTGTGTTGACACTGTGGATAAATATATTTGTTGAAACTTACATTCACATTTAAACTAATCTATGAACTCACCAACTTTAATGTTGGACACTTATTAAGAATGTTTTCTCTGGTGAATTAGATGCTTGGATATTTGAATGTGAATTGGTGTTCCTTTTCATTCTAGTTTTTTATGGTGTGCAAATTTGGGACAACTTATTTTTGATGTTCTGAAAATAAACGAGATAGTTTTTCAAACGACATTTAGAGGTCGTTCTCTTGTATCTATGTGCTTTAATTTGTATTATGAAGTAATGCCCCCTGACATATTTCCGCTGCGACACATTTTTGGGGTGTTATCCAGGGTCTTATCCTTCGAACCTTGAGAGCAACGAACACTATGTGTATAAAAACTTGTTACGTCTTGCTTGAAGACAAGTGTGAATTGATTAAAACATTAATGGTTTAACCAATTTTGGTGTAGAGCTAAACCGAAAATCAAGGAACCGAATAAGGGTTGTTGATTAATTGAACTCGGCTGGAAAAAAGGAACAAGGAAACACCGAAAGTTTTTTAGGGTTTTGAGAGTTGTGTCGTATATTATGAGTTAGATATCAAGGGTATATATGGCCCTTGAATCCAACTCATGATAAACTAGGAAACAAGTCCTATTCTCATCACAACTCTCCTTTTCCTTTTTCTATTTATCCAAACCGAACCTGGAAACCCTCAAGGAATATTCTTATTCAATTTCCAGCTTTTAAGACATAACAAGTTTGTGTCTTAATCAGTTTTAGTCCTTTTGGTTTGTAGTAATAATGTTTGTGAAGTATAAAACATATTCTCTGTGTATTAACGTCTGTGCCCCCAATAGGCTCACATATTCATAACGTACACTGTGCTATCCGACTACCATATCCCTAACATTTTTCACCATGAATTATACTCAAGACCGAATACACTTACTATCCTATGTTGGTTAATAAGACAGCGTTTGAAAACTTTCAGTGGATTAAATATTATATATATATAGATATATATATATTATTATATTTCATATTTATTATATATTTTTATATTGATATATATACTATATATATATATATATATTATTATATATTATATATATATATGATCGCCCAATTATGGTCGAGGGTAACAACTCAATGGTTAAAAGTCTTTAATTGTTGTACAGCATCATGGGGTATCAGATGGATATGGTATATCAAATTCAGGAATTAATTAACATTTACGAAGATTATATGGTCTTAAATTAGAATATTGCTTAATGTATGATAGACATCTTTCATTATGCCGACGTCCATCAGTTTTCAACCTCGTCTTGTATTGCTTTGTTTCTTTCTGGTGCTTGGCTTCTTTTCTTTTGTCTCACTGGTGAGCATCCTTCACGCACATTCAGTATGTGTTCCGTTATGTGTCGCGTAACCCTTGTCACATTTGCTGGTTTCCAAGCAAATACGTCAAGGTTGCGCCTAAGTAAGTCACATAATGCCTTTTGTCCTTCCTCTGTTAAGGTGGACCCTATTGCAATTATTTGTTCTTGATATTTCGGATGGATGACTACTTTGATTCTTTCCTCTGCTACCTGAATGACATCGGAAGGCTATGCTCCTGGTCCGGAGACCATCATGCATTCCAGTGGGATTATCCTGCTGCTTCAGATAGTGAGTACCCCACCTAGGACCGGGAATTTTAGCATTCCGTGAGCTGTCGATGTGACTGCTTGAATTTTCTTCACTCATGGCCTTCCTATGATCCCATTGTACAGAGACGGCGATATTACAACCACGAAATTCATCCATGTAGAGGTGAAATGCTCCGCGTCCCCTATTTTTACTGGCAGCGGTATTTGTCCCATTGGCCATATTATTTTTCCACTGAAGCCTATGAGGGGTGTAGTAGTTGGAACCATCTGGTTTTTTACTCTCGGACGGAGCCTATTGAAGCAATGTTTATATAGTATCACTGAAGCCGATCCTTCATCTACATATATTCGATGTATGAAGTGTCCTCCTATCTCTGCTTCAATGATCATAGGGCCTTCCGCCCCATCTTCCTACCCTAGATCTCTGGGATGGGGGAGAAACTGTGTAATTTTTTGCATGGCGACTTATATCTTGTTTGTTGTACTTGAAGTAGCACCCCAATGTTACTATTCCGCTGCTACCTGATTTTGGGGTTGTTACATTTTGGCTGATCCTTTCCGCTACCCTGTTTTAGCTCCTTGATCACGTGTGACAACTTTCCATTCTTGATTAATTCCTTAATTTGCCTTTTTAGATGCATGCACTCATCAGTATTATGTCTTACTTCCTCATGGAATTCATAAAACTTGCTGCTGTTTCTTTTTTCCACAGGAGTTGTCATTGGTGGCAGGGCCTTGAATTTGCCTTTGTCTAAAGCCAAGATTTCTTTTGGGGATTTTATGAGAGGTATGAACTTGTCACGCCTTCACTCTAACCTCTGCTGGTTCCTAAAATCTCCCCTTCTGTCAAAATTTTGTTTTCTCCCCATTTCCTGTTGTTTCCATGCTGGAGGTGCTTTCTTCCGTGCTTGAGTGGAGGCCGCCACCTCTCCCCGGAGGAACGCAGTGGTTATCCATCATCTCATCTACTGAATTTGGGATGTTGTCATACAAGCGTTTGAGGAGCTCGAGGTTGGTGATTCCGTGCATGAATTCACAGATTCTCATGCATTCCGGGGCTCCTTTAATGTGCCTACTCTCAGCTTTGAATCTTTGCACGAAATCTTTCGTGGATTCCCCTTATCTCTACTTGATGTGGTGGATCTCTATCGGATCCTTGATGCACTTATTTTGCTGAAGGTAGTTTGCTAGGAATGCCTTTTTCAAATCATCATAGCTATCTATAAACTCCGGAGGTAGGTCGTCAAACCATACCCTGGCGTACCCAGTGAGCGTAGAATTAAACATGTGGCACCATGTTGGCATTGCCCATCGTTCCACTTTTGTAGCTGCCTGAAATTTTTTTAAGTGATCTTCCGGATCATCACTTCCGTCATATGTTTTGACGTTGTTTGGCATTTGGCTCTTTTTTGGAAGTTCGAAGTAGCGAATACGGGGTGTGAAGGGATCTGTTTCTTCGCATATCCTTGGTTGGGAGAGTTCATCTTCTTCAATGCTTGACTTTGCCTTCTTCGACCTAGACTTCCAGTGTCCACCTCTGCTATCTTCGCTTTCGGATAATGCTTTCGTATCTCGTGATGATGTTCCCTTATGGTAACGCCTTTTTGGAGCGGGATCCATTCTTCTTGAATGATGGCTGTGGTAACGGATTTCCGAGTGTGCGGACACACTCTTTCCTTTACCTCCTAGTCTATTGAAGACTCCTCCATCCCTTCTTCCTTTCGGCCTATGCTTGGGGAATCCGACCGGTCACGTCTTACCCTAGAGAAGACGCTAGGGTTTCGTTCAGGACTTCTGGATATGCTATGGGAGCGCCTGGACCTTAGTCTCCTCCTAAGATCTCTTGCGTCCAGAGTCCTGGATTCAGAGTGTTATGATATTTCTTGGACCTTTGAGTTTTTTTCAGAACATCCTTCAAAATTAAGACGGGCTTTCACTTCTTTCAACTTTTCTTGCTGCGTTTTTTCTTGGTGGACTTTTTCAGCTATTATTGGTAACAATTGATGATAATACTTGTCACCATACTCCCGGAGGGCTGCATCGGACGCGGGCCTTCCCGAGTTTTTTAAGGTTTATTCCTTTCCTTTTACCACTGTGTTTCGCACGACGAATGTGGGTGGGGTGGGATTGAGCTCTACTTGTTCGCTCATGGTGATTATTTTAGGAAGCGCAGTTCTGTACGGGTCCCACGAATGGCTCCAACTTGTTAGTACAAAATATGTCACGGGATATAAGATGGGCTTAGACCGCTTGTTGGGCTGGACCTCCAAGCTCTCTTGAGGCTAGATCTTGTACTAAACCAAGTGATTAAGAAGATTTCCTGCACAATGAGAATAAACCGTTAGCCTTGCCGTAGGGACGGACCCAACGATTAGACTTCGGCGTGAGAGTAAGAAATCATGTTGTCCGAAGTATATGTGTGTGTGTATTTTGAGGAGTCAAAGAATTATACCTTTTAGTGTGTTAGAGGGCTCCTTTTATAGGGGAGTCTAGTACTAGGGTTTCCTAGTATTTCGCCTATAATCGTAACTGCCAGAGTGGGGCCCTTGTCGGGCAAGCGTCCGCAGTAATCGTGACCGCGGATGTGGATTCCCTTCCGTGGACATTAGTTTGTCCGCGAAAGGCCTACAGGAGCGGCCAATGTCCAATCCATGTTCGTCTTGTATCTGGGCCGCGCCAGTGTGGTACTGGACTTAGTTTAGACTCGTTGTACTTGATATTTATTTAGTTGGGTCAGGGCCCTATTGTGATGGTACGGCCCAGGCCCAAGAATCTGTCATACCCATTATATGTCATCATTGTTTAAATTGTTAAATTTATAAGATTACACCCAAAAAGCCTATATATGTCGTGATATTAACTAACCACACCGGTTAGTTAACCCCCGTATAAACCCTTTATTTACTTTAACGGCAAAGATAATAAGTTTTGGAGGTGATAATTGATTGTAGATGAAATTGTAACTGTGTTTGTGTGTTCAACTAAGC
>BQNB010145336.1:0-13759 GCA_026074375.1 Tanacetum coccineum
TCTTAATAGAATTTATCATTGCTTCCCCATCTGTTTGCTCTTCAAGATAGTTCATAAACCGTTCACTCCATTGAGAATAATCACCCCAATACAACAATGGAATCCGCATTATCGAACCAACCGTAATCACGTCTCGACTTATCTTGTCTTGAAAAAATATCCCGATACTCAACGAATAATCCCGACAATATCGCTCAATTAATCACCACAAACTAACTAATATTCCGCAAACAAAAATTATTTAATTGGCAAGTATAATTATCGTAGACTAACAAAAATAATCTCTACAAATTTAACACAAAATATCAATCAATTACGAATTATCGACCCACAATTAAAATTGTAACCCAAAAATTATACCAAAAAATTCAACCCTTACACACAATTTACTAAAAAAATCATGTAAACGCCACTTTAATTCATTCAGTCCAACTGATAAGCCCACTTGAAATCGTGACCAGTCCAAACACTATGTAAAATTGCACAACCCAATCAAAATATAATGTCACTCAACCCAACTCAATAATTATCAGCCGAAATTTTTTGTATGCACATTTTCGATAAGAAAAAATCAAGCCCAACAAACAAACTATAACCCTAACCCTAGTGTAGTGACATATATAACACTAACAAACTCACACTATCACTCAAACCCTAACATACAAATCAGCACCACAAAAAAATACTGTCGACTTCTTTCTCTCTTCTCAGAAAAACATAAATCCTAATCCTCTCACCTCTTTTATTGTGTCAGATTTGTGATGGTTGATTGTTTGTGTGTTTGGATATTTTATAGATATGAAATCTTCTTTATATAAACACACAAATATTCTGAGATCTACTTGTTCTTTTTAAACCTAACTCTAACATACACGCCTCTCCTTTACTAAACTCTTGCAGTCACAGATTCTATATCACCAACAACACACTCCACATAACAGATAATTTCCTTTCTTGCCTTTGTCTAATCGAACGAGAACCATAACAACCCTTTTGTTTGTTTCTAATCGAACAAGAGCTCAACTTAAAGGTAGGTTTCTTTGTTTCTTGTGTTTTATTTTTCTTTCTTTAACCGAAACAAAAGAAAATGATGAGAAGACTCTTGTTCTTGTTATTTCTTTTACTTGTTCAAATAAAAAAAACTAAGATTCAAAATAGATCTGTGATGTGTTATTCTTTCGTGAGATTGATCTTTTAAAAGTCTTGAACTTTTTTCTCCAACACGAAAAGGAAAAACTGAGATCTATGTTATTTTCATTTTGTTTTGTTTTTCGTTAACTTGTTTCAAATTCAAGACTAAGAAAGAATGATAACACTCTTGTTATTGTTCTTTTTCTTGTTGTGATTCAAAAAATAAAAGAAGTTTATTCTTAAAAAAAATCTATGATGACTTTGGTTCCATTTCTTTTCGTGTAGAGAAACGAAGGATTATTGGACGAACCAAACTGAGATCGATTATTTCTTTTAGTTTTGGTTTATGCTTTCTGTTTCGATGGAGATGTTATAGATTTGTTTGTGATGTGGAGGATGAGATGTAGATAGAGTCGGTGTTGTTGTTGATTGTGGAAGGTTCTTGAACTAGTCGGATTTGATCGAGTCGGATTTGATCTATGATGAGATGGTTCAAACATTTGCAATATTTTAAAGATTTGTGATTTATTCGAATAAGGGTTGACCAGATCTGAGATCCTGAGTTGTTGCTAGTATAGATCTGTTATGTTTCTTTTCTTTCTCTTCTACTTTTATTTTTTTTATTCTTTTTTATTTTCTGGTTTAGATCTGAGTTATAAGAGGTATAGTTTGACTTTGTATTTGTGTTAAATCGCCTTGAATTAATTTGTGCTAATTCGCCTTCATATATGTTGTTTATTCGCCTCCTGAATGGTTGTTTATTCGCTTCCTGGATGGTTGTTTATTCGCCTTCTAAATATGTGTTAATTCGCCTTCTGAAATGCTGTTTATTCGCCTTTTTCTTTTTTCAAGAAACAAACACGTATATTTGAAAACGCGTGAATTACACGCGTGAAACCGTGTTGACCAGATTTGACCAAAAACGTGTGAACAGTAAAAACGCGTGTAACAGAAAATGCGTTTTTGACCAAAAGTCAAACTTTTTCAAAATCAGTTACACATTCTATTACAAATCAGTTAAACAATCAGATCTGAAAAATAAGCAATTTTGTTAAGTAGATCTAGGCAATTTTAGTACAAAAAATAAGCAGATCTGAAAAATATTGATTTGATATAAATCTGATAAGCTCTTTGAATCTAAATAAGCAGTTTGATCAGAACTATGCAGTTTGAATTGAATAAGCACAGAAATAAGCATGAAGTTCTTGAACTAATCAGATAAGCTCAGTTTTAACAATTTCTAGCATATAAGCACTTAGATGACGGAATAAACACACAGAATTAGCAAATCTTATCAGAATAAGCACAAATAGCAGATTAATGATGAAATAAGCTCGAACAAAAACTGATATAGTTCGCCTAATGAATTTGGTATATTTCGCCCAATGTATCTGGTATAATTTTCCCAATACACTTGGTATAAATCGGTTACCAGAAACAAAAACACTTTTTGACAGTTTGACCAAAAAGAAAAATGCGTGTACTGACAGCGCGTGTTCTGAAAACACGTATTTTTACCAAACGAAAAGTCAAACTTTTTCAAATCAGTTACAAATTCAGTTAGAAATCTATTGCGGTTTTTTAGATCTAAAAATTAGGCTATTTTTTATGCGAAATATGCATTAATCTGCAATCATTGGCTCTTGATACCACATGTTAAGCATATAAGATCTTGATTGATGACTAGTGTGTGTAGATCAAGGTGTAATTAGTGTGTTTGTTTAGAGAGAGAATTTCTTAACCTTTTCTCATTTGATATTGATACAAATGACTTGGTGTGGAGGATTACATCATTATGGTAGCCTAATTCCTTATTTATACTTAGAGATGTAACTAAGTATACTATAAATTCAATAGTAGCCCATGCACTATTTCTTTTTATGCACATTGATCCTAAATCTAGGTATATTCTATTATTATATCAAAATGTGGAATTTATCTTTAATTCTAACAAATCAAAGTAAGCTTTTGGTTTGTCATGTTTCTAAAGATATCTGGCATAAAAGGTTGGGTCACCCTGCTAATCAGGTCTTGAAATTATTAAAATATTCTTTGATTTTGTCTAATATTGATCACAACAGTCCTTGTAAAGTCTGCCATAAGGCAAATCAAACTATAGATCATTTTCATATTAGTGAGCATAATTCTACTTGTCTTGGTAAACTAATTCACTTGGATGTTTAGGGTCCTTACAAAGTGATTAGCAGGGAGGGTTTTATAGGTATTTTTTTACTATTGTTGATGATTTTAGCAGATATGTTTGGGTCTATTTGCTTAAAACTAAGGATGAGGTTTAAAGTATGTTTGTAAATTTTTACAAATTAGTTTTAACTCAATTTGAGAAGAAAATTAAAGTTATAAGATCTAATAATGAAACTGAGTTTGTGAATCAAAAAATGAATGAAATTTTTAATACTATAGGCATTGTGCATCGAATATCCTGTGCTTATATACCTCAGCATAATGGGATTGCTGAAAGGAAACATAGACACCTGCTTAATGTAGCCAAGAGTCTTATGTTTCAAGAGGGATTCCTCTTGGTTTTTGGACTGAATGTGTATCGACTGGTACCTTCCTTGGTTTTAAATAGAAAATCTCCTTTTTCTTTGGTATATGGTAGGGAACCTAATCTTTCTCATTTAAGGAGTTTTAGGTGTTTGTGTTTTTTTGTAGTAGTTAAAGGGTCTGATAAGTTTTCTCAGAAATCTGAAAAGTGTGTTCTTATTGGGTATGCTAGTGGTAAAAAAGCATACAAACTGAAGTGTTTTGTATTATATGGATGTGAAATTTTATGAAATTGTATTTCCTTTTAAAACGAGTATTGATGAATCTGTAAAAGAGCACACTGAGGTTTATACTTTAAATTTCTTTGACCACTTTGAGTCTGAACCAGTTTCTAAAACTCCTTCAAGTCCCAATGAGGATGAGGAAGGATCACATAGTAGAGACAGTAGAGTGCATCAACCAGTGCTTAGTTCTATAATAGACCAACTTGGACATAATGGGGACCACTCTGCAACTCTTATAGATGAACAAAATACTTTTGAGGGCAACGTTGGTACAAATCAAGAGGTTTATAGTTTTCTAATAATTTGCCTAATATAACTGAGGAAGTTGGCCCTAGAAGGTGTCAAAGACCTTTTAAATTACCTGCTAAGTTGAATGAGTTTGTTCTTGATGATAAAGTTAATTATGGATTAAATAGATATGTTAATCATTCTTTTTTAAGTCCGGAGGATTATTGTTTTGTTTCTGATCTGAATAAATGTAATGAACCTTCCTCATATGAGGAAGTTGTGAAAGATGTTAATTAGGTTAATGCTATGAATGATGAAATGCATGCTTTATATGAAAATAAAACTTGGACTATGACTGATCTTCCTTTTGATAAAAAACCCATTGGTTCTAAATGGGTGTGTAGGATTAAATATAAGTCCAATGGTGAAGTTGAGAGGTATAAAGCTAGATTAGTAGCTAAGGGGTTTAGTCAAAAGGAAGTGATACACTATGAAGAAACATTTAGTCTTGTGGTTAAAATGAGTACTGTTAGATGTCTGATAAATCTTGCAGTCTAAAAGGATTGGAAGGTTTATCAAATGGATATTAATGATGCATTTCTTTATGGGGATTTGAATGAGGAGGTTTCTATGTTGCCCCCTCTAGGGTTTTTTTAACACTATTGAATCTAAGGTTTGTAAACTTCAAAAAAGTTTGTATGGTCTGAAGCAGGCTCCCAAACAATGGAACCATAACTTGTCTAAAGCTTTGCTTGAGGCATGTTTTGTCCAGTCTAAAAATGATCATTCTTTGTTTATAAAGAACAAAGGAAATGTGTCTTTATACTTGCTGGTGTATGTTGATGATTTGGTCATTAATGGAAGTGATGTAAATGAAATTGAAAAATTTAAAAGTTTTTTGAACAACAAGTTTAAGATTAAAGACCTAGGTGAATTAAAGTATTTTCTTAGAATTGAAGTATTAAAAACGGCTATTAGTCGGTGTTTGAATCAAAGAAAATATTGTTGAGAATTGCTCCATGAGGTTGGCTTATTGGCATGCAGGCCTGTTATGACTCCTTTGCCTGAGAATATTGTTCTTAGTCATAAGGAATCTAACATTGATAAATTTCTTTAAAATATAACTATCAAAAACTTGTTGGAAAGTTGATTTATCTAAATCATACTAGGCTTGATATATCATATTATGTTCATTGTCTAAGTCAGCATATGCATGACCCTTTAAAGTCTAACTTCGATATTGCTATGAGAGTTCTTAAACACTTGAAGCTTGCACATGGGCTTGGTGTAAATTTTTCAAAGAGAAAAAGTGATTGTTTAATCACTGCTTTTTTTGATTCTGACGAGGCAAAGTGTCCAGTTACTAGAAGATCCGTCTCAGGTTATTTTGTTTATATAATTGGTAATCTTGTTTCTTGGAAGAGTAAAAGGTAAGCTACTCTTTCTAAATCCTCAGCTGAGGCTAAGTACAGGTCTATGGCTTCTACCACTTGTGAAATTATGTGGGTTGTTAAGGTTTTGAATGATTTTGGTATTGATAACTTGATTCCTGCAAATTTGTATTGTGATAATAAATCTGAAATACAAATTGCAGCTAATCTAGTTATGCATGAAAAAACTACGCATTTTGATATTGATGTGCACTTAATAAGAGAAAAAGTTTATCCTAGTTTAATCAAAACTATTAAAGTTGATTTTAAGGAAAATGTGGCTGATATTTTGACTAAGACTCTTGGGTCATTTTAGCATGGTTTGTTAACTAAAAAACTGGGTATGTTGAACTTATTTGGGTTATAAGCTTGAGGGAGGGTGTTCAAAGTATTATCTTTCATTGGCAAGCTTATGAAAGTTTAAGGGCTTCATTGCAATATTTTTCTAACTCTTAATAAAGTTTTGTGTTGTCTTTTTCGAGTTCCTTTGTGCAGGGTCTATTATGAGAATATGCTATATATGAGCAATGAGATGTGAGCTAGGGTTCATATCAGTTTTGGCTACTCTCTCTCATTTGTTTCCCTTTCTCTCTCAAAGTTCATCATATTAGTTTTTAGTTTTAGGGTTTTGATCATCTTGATCATAACCTTTAGTTTTTTTGTTTAGATAGCTATTATCAAAGGTGTTTTATAGTCTGAGATTATTGTATTGTTTCTGGGTAGCACCCGTGTTGAGGACTACGCTTGTCTTTTGTATTGTTTGGCAAGAACTCGTTTAAGGACTTGTCTACTATAGCTGTATTAATAAAGAATCACAGTGAGTAGGTTGGTTGTGTGATTTAAGATCTATGCCGTTTTACAAACTGAGATTTTCATTTAAAGGCGATACCGAAGTTTCTACTTATGAGGTTTAAACTTGGTTTTTCTCTGGAAACGTACTTTCACCACTAAGCTACCCTTTGAGCTTAAAAGAAAGTTATTTGTTTAGAAAAGCAAGTTTATGTTCTCGTAGGTTTTTGTAAGCATGCGCAGGAAGCATGCTCTATATTTTGATTTGGGATATGATTAGTAATTACCTATGTAAGAGTGAGTTTGCTCCAACAAGTTTATTGTTGTGCATTGCATCCGATCAACTAGATGACATTTGAGTTACCATATATGGGAAAAATGTTACTTAACGAGTTGGAAAATGACCCGCGCGTTGCGGCGGGGGCTAACATGTTATTGCATCGTATAGGCAAAAACGTACATAGCAGTTGGATTGCAAACATATAATTTATAACTTAGCACTATTATTTAATCAACTGATCCCAATAGGTTAGTAAACAATGCAAAGTCCCTTCTTGCCTTTTTATATTTAATTCAGGTCGTAAAGAAACCAAGATCGGTTACCTGAGTATAGCGGTTCAGTAACCGTTCAATGGTAGCATGAGACTGACCCACACAAAAAGTTCATATGATGATGGAGTCGGTGTGCATAAATCTGAAAGATTGGAGGAGAATGGAGGGTTGGTATGAAGCGGAAGATGTGAAATATCTGTTATAACATTTTTTGGAGCAGTCCGGACTAATAGCCCACCATAAAAAACAGGCGATCAATAGCCGTAGCCCAAAAACTAAAGAACCAACAACCGAGTTGCTGCTACAACTTTCCTTTCACGCTTAAAACTCATTTCTGCACAAAAAAATGATACTAAAGTTAGTTGGGTGAGAAACATTTAGCTCAAAAAAGTTGAGTTTAGTCAATCTTATCATATAATTATTCAAAAGCGAATCTACATGCCACACACATAATAATAGGCATTGGAGGAAGAACTCTTCAAATTGAAAGTTAAATGAATCGGTAAGTGAAAATTTATTCAGTGAAAATTTCCCGAGTCAACGTCAAGGGTGTTTAGTTGTTGTTGTTCCTATCAATTTAAGGTGTGGTACAATTCTAATTCCATTGACACTACAGACTAATGGAAGCCAAGGTTTGAGGGTCAAAATCATTGGGAAAATTGGTCTAGATGGGTCTGGTTTGTGGTGTTCGTACGAAGATCTTTGTTCCATTCTTTACGTCTATGAAATTTGAGAAACGATATATGTTCGTAATTTTTTATAAGCATATTGAGTAGCATATTAACTATTTGAGTATATATAACTTGCAACGGCCGTGAAGGTGTCGAACATACCATTAACAACTTCACCATCTAGTAAGACACCTGGAATCCATCACCGGACCATGCAAACCATCAACATCTTTTTCGTCAAACCTGCATAACAAAAAGAGACATAAAAATAAAAGGTAAAGAGGCAAATTTTAATCTAAAATATCAAATATGATAGAAGAGAATACCTTTTCCTGTAACAAAAATAAAAAGGTAAAGAGGCAAATTTTAATCTAAAATATCAAATATGATAGAAGAGAATACCTGTGACTTTGTTTACATTTTCAAAGCATTGTAATCAGTGGGAACGAATCTAAGAAATGAGAAGCGCTTATCAGTAAGGTGGATGAACTAATGTGTTGTTTCATAACACAATAATTAAATTTCAGCTGGCTTATAAATTGTGATGTGGAACATTAAAACAGGGGGCAGGAGGAGGATAGAGGCAGGGTGGGAACTCATGTTGAAGCGCCTTGTCCTGAACAGGCGCATTCGGATCCGCAACCATCTTCCTAAAAAAGTGACCTCATACAATAGAACATAATTCAGAAACGACCAGAACCCCTACAAACGACTGGCCTAAATTCACAGATACTTAATATGCTGTTACATTATATATTTACAGTTTATAAAAACTTGAACTGTGAAAGTAAACATTGAAACTACAGTTCTGAACTGCACCAAACACCCTTTAATGGCATAAAGCTGATAGAACTTTTTTCAGATAGCGTTAATTGAGCACCTGTTTTTAATGGTATAAAGCAAGTGAGTATATGAAGGAGTGTGGTTCGTACGATAAATCCATGAATACAACCAACGGTGGCCGTCGTTTACAATGTTTTACCAGGACATTTCCGCGTTTGACTTCTATAAAAAATAATCAATGCCTATCAATTCATGATAGGAAAAACGTTCAGCTCATTTTAGCCACGTATAAAATTGCATGAAATTCATACATATAACATGGTAGCAGGTCAAACTATCAAAAAACAATTAGTAAGAGGGTAATTTTCATGTGTACATCAAGTCTTACCTGTTTCACATCCCCATTCCATATGCAATGAGTAGGCAAGAATCCAAATAACGACTCGTACAATGTATAGCAAAGCAGGCTGAAAACAAAACCGACATCAAATTACATGCATTAATTAAAAATAAAGTTTTAGCATCATTTAAGTATGAAAATATGGACAGTAGACACATACCTTAGATCCATGTTCTCCTGGTCTTTTTGGACATTCTCCTCTCATTTTGGCAGTTGTAATAGCCTAAAGTCAATAGTAACATGAGCAACTACTCTTAGATTAAATTTTAAAGCTGGCTCAATATAATACAGGGTCATGGAGATATAACCGATACATACGTATGTCATTATAGAGTACACACGCACACACAAACACACACGCGCGCGTATAACCTGCACATCTCCCCCAAAACTCTTTTCAGGGTGATAGCTATTGATCCTTATAAATGATTATGTCTTTGCGTTTCTGTAATGCAGCCGGGCAGTTTTTGGTTTTCTGATGGTTACTACCCTCGAAACACATATGGTTGTTTAGATAACTAGTCAAAAGGTTTTTATTTACTTAAAGATAACCAAATAAGCATTTCTAAGCAATCGCAAATTGTTTATGCATATAAGTTTACTACCAAAGTCACAACATTTCATAATGTTGTACAATTTATATCATTTTATAATGCAAATAGAAATAACAATAAACGAACATAAAGAATCTTACCCTCAAAGCGATACTAAAGTTGGGCCTTATAGAAGTTTCTTACAGCATGAGTTGTCCTTCTTAAAGTCGATGGATGTTGCTGCCAATGCCATTGTCATTTCAACTGCAATATCAGCCCCGATGTGATTATCTGTGTGGGGCGATTATAGTCTATGCCGTCCGGGTCTTCCTGAAACTTCTTATCATCTGGTATTGCTGAACCTTTTTTATACCCTCCTACTTGACCGTAAATGTGGTTAATTTTGGAAGATGAAGAGTTGAAGGTACGAAGCAAGCAATTGGTTCTGCACTTGATGAGCTCTTGAATGTGATCCTATTGCTGAAACAAAGATATAAAACAAATAAGAAACATCAATACCTATCAATCACTACACAAAATTGACGTTTACCGACACACAAAAAGTGCCACAAATGGCCAAATAAGAGGCACTATACGGCTGCTAAACATTCAATGGCAGAAAAAAATTATCACGAACGACGCTGCCACCTAAAGGTTTTAGTGGCACTTTTTTGTTGTGTTGCTACAAATTTAAGGATATAGTATCACTTAATAATATGTCACAATAAAGTAAATACGATTTTGTGGCATATAAGTTGTGCCACTAAATATGTATTACGCTTGAATACTATAATGGTTTTAATGGCATATATTGCTTTGCTCTCGGAACATATTTTGATAGTCATTTCTATCACCATTAGACACTGCTATATCGACAAAGATTTTATCAAAAAACCAAATTTCAACCAAACATAAAACATAAATCAAGTTAAAAATAAGTGTCCATAAGGGACGTCATGATATTAACAACATTTTAACAAAATGTGAGCAATGTGAAAATTTAAATATCAATGAAAAGTAGGCATTTCATATTCGTTTGCCAGGAAGCTTGGCTGTATAAACCGATTTTAAATAATTGCAATATCTCCACTTTGTGATGAACTGATTACACTAAACACCATGATTTACACATTACACATACACAGATCAGATCAGAACTTTACCTAATTTCACAGTGATATATTGTGTTGGTTAACGCTTATACGAACCCAAACCGAATCCCTCCTTTTAACACCATTCGACTTCGACCCATTTCCACCAAAATTCTCAAGCGAAGCACCAAATTCTAGCCCCTTTCTGGTCGAACTCTTCAACCTCAAAAGTACCTACAAACAACAACAAAAACAACAAACTAATAAGAAACACAAAAAATGATTAAAAAATAACATAATTCTCATAAAGATTACATCTTTGTAATCACAAACAAATACCCAAAAAAATCCACATATAATCTTTAATAAGAACCATAGAAAATAAACTAAATTAAATTATATTAACTGAAAATTAAAAATTGAAAACAAACTCATTGATTCAATTCAGCATTAGTAGCAACATGAAGATCATTAAAACTATTGTAAGCTTTGGGCAGCTAACATCGTGGCCAGATTTTTTTTGTGTAAATGCTGGTAAATTCTAGAAGAGAGCCGTGATTTATGAGATAGGGTGTGTGCGGTGGATCTTTTAAAGGAGAAACGACTCATCTAATATAAACAGACTTATGTGCCCATGGACTAAAGACTATGGCCAATCAGACAGGCCAAAGTAAGCCCAATCCAAGCCCGGTTTATTTTGTCAACTTCCTTCATGCTCTTTAGTATATAGTTAAATTACACCATATTTGATAACCTAGTTATAATCACAAGTTAAATCTAGACAACTAGTATTATTACAGTTAATAACCATTTAAAGAACAACACTAATATTGCTTAAACTTTAGGGTTGCAATGATTAGATTTTAATTAAAGCTGCATTAATGCAACACCATATTTATGACTCCAAATAATAATACTCCCTCTGTCCCTAAATAAGTGTCCACCATTGACTTTTGAAGTCATTATTTTGCAACTTTGACCTTAATTGTTTCTTTTTGTCTTATATAATACTAGAACGGTACCCGCCGCCGCGCGGGTACCGTGTTACATAATTTTCGGAGAACAATATCGAGAACTGCGAGAACAAATCTTAACCGTCTATTTTATGATGAAGGGTTAAAATGACATGTGTCTGAATCTAAGATTTAACAAAGTAAAACATTAGGGAAACTGTTGAAAAAGGTAGGAGGGCATTTTAGAGATTACAAGTTACTTATTTAAAAAAAACTATTAACATGATATAAGTTTGAGATCTGAGAATGAGTCATTGTAAAAAAACCCTACGCGTCTCCTTCTTTCTCTCGCAACCAATAAGGGCTATGGAGATTGATCCCATAAACAATGAAGATCTTTTCAAAACTGCTGAAAACGGTGTCGCTACTTCACGTCGTTGACGATGACGGAATGATGATGGAAGATCGTTACTTTACGTCGCTGACAATGACAGAACGATGACGGAAGATCGTTACTTCACGTCACTAATAATGGGTATGGAGATCGATCTGTAACGATGACAGAAGATCTTTAATTCACGTTGTTGTTTCTTGAGTTCATACAAAAGTAATAATAGGTTTTCTTTTGGTAATTATGTTAGGATCTTAAACTAGATAGATCTTCTACCCTTTGTGGTTGTATAGTACTTATGTAATCACAAGCATATACGTGAGAGACTCTAGCAAATGTTTAGGCGGAAACTAAACAATTCAATAAAGAAGAACAACTATATGAACAACGATCCTCTATGGATCTTTCTATTGATAATAAATTGTTTTTCTAATTTGCAATCGGTACAAAACCCTAATGCTAAAGGTTTCTTTTATAGAGAAGAAACCCTAAATTGGTCAACAAGAAAACGAAAATCACGTAAGAGATATTCATCAATCTCTTCCTAATTTATCTCATTCCTATATTAATGAGATAATTCCTTAATTACATTAATTACGTCTATAAATAACAATCAGCAGATTCTATCTCTGTCAGCAGAAACGAGAACATGACCAGCAGAAACATAATCAGCAGGAACCTATGGGTTTGTACAATGTGTATATATCATTGTACAATTATATGTAATTGGGGGGTTTTAATAAGATTATATATTTATATTTGTTTGTATTATAGTGTTGAGGGTTTGTTAATTTATTGTTTTTTGTATGAAGCGGATGTGACAATATGTAGTATAAAGTATGTGGTAACCATCATTCTCATCTCAAGTTATGTTTGATATGTTTAATGTCTAATTATGTTTCGTATAAGGTTGTACACTATGGCTTCTATTTGTGTGTAAGTTGAAAATTTCCAACAAAATTATCAAGATATCATGCAATTAAAAGATTCAGCAATTCTTAACATTAGCCTCAATATTTTTACTTTCAAGAGAATCCTAAAGCTCCTTTATGAAGGAGTATAGATCTTCAGGATAGAAACTAGTAATCTTTAATAATGATGCAAGAACTAAGAGATCAGTGGTTTGAAAGTTTTCTAGAGAGAGAAAGATGATAATATTATTATGTGTGTGAAAATAAGAAATGAAAACAACCAACCACCTCTCCAAGGCATGGAGAGGTGTATATATAGTCTTATGATGGTCGGCCATGGGCCTTAACGGGTTTTCCATGGGCCTTGGGCCAGACTAGCTTACTAGACTAATCATATGACAAACTACGGGCTAAGATTATTACAACTTGGAAGTGACCGATACTTTTCTTGTTTCCAACACTTAGATGCAAAATATATAAATATATTGTTGTACAGGTTTGTGCCGAAGCCAATTCGTTTCCAGTAGCCTTTTGTAATTCACCATGGTTTGATTTGAGTTCGTATGAGACAAGGGTGTTTGGGACATCAAGGTTTTAATAGAATAACAAGATATTAAAACTGTAGAAACTGAATATTATACTAACAAAAAGTAATTGTATTGATTGATATTGTGTTTTGTATGTGCAGGTACGGATAAAGCAAAAACACAAGAAAACCGAACAAACACGGACACGAGGAACAGAAGAGCACACAAGAAGCTAGGGATTCAATAGCAAAAAGGCAAAAAGTCAACTCTTGGTCAAGTCTTTGTCAACATAGTCAACCCACAAGAAGACAAAAATTCCAAAGTTTCAAAATCAGTCCTTCAAAATTTAAAATTCACAAAAATGGTCCCTAATCCCCAAAACCTTAACACCCGCTAACCTTTATATAACAAAAACTTAACATTCATTAAATGCAAGCCCAAAACCTTAAAACCCAAAATCTATAACTTGTGGCCCAAAACCAAAACCCATAGCCCAAGTCAACCCGTCTAATTACCCAGTCAAACCTCCTTTACTCTTTCAGGTAAAAAATGGCGCGAGAATTGGTTAAACACTATTCAT
>BQNB010145337.1:0-16730 GCA_026074375.1 Tanacetum coccineum
CTTACTACTCAGCAAAAATCTTAAGGCCTCGCTTGGAGCTACCTTATCTCATTCTTAAATTATTACTTTTGCCATTGCAAGTCCTTGCAATCACGAACAGATTGTGGAACTAACAGACTTGTTACATACTTGAGTGAATGGAGTTGATTCGTCCTCAAACTAGCGACTGAGTACCATAATCCGTCGTCTATCGCATAAACTCTCTCGCGAGCTCCTCGCATTTGTTAAACTTTATTCTGGGAATATTGTTTCTCGAAATGTCCTTATTCTCTGCATCCCATCACCGTTTGTTATAGTTATCATCGTTATGGATGCTGTTGTTGGATCCTGGAGTGGTCCCAGATTGTACAAACTTTATCAACTAGGTGATGAAACCTACCTTGAACAAGATAAGCCTATGTCAATATAGCATTCAGTTGAAGTATTCATTGCAGACCCATAGTACACCAATTTAAGTCATGATACTATTTAGTACTGCCAAGTAATTTATTAATCATCGAACATTACAAATAGTAGAAACGAGACTCCGTCCTCGGACATTTAGAAACTTATACAAACATACTCACGCGACTACACTTTTTTCTTGGGGTTTTCACTATAATGAGACTTTCCCTATAACACGGTTAGATCAGTCATAAGATCTGTAATGATATATTTTGAGGTACCCATATTGATGGATTAAATATCCTGGACAAACCTAGCCAAAATTTTTGGTAGATTGAGAAGTGTAGAAACACCGAATTTTGCTGAATAAAGTTATCAGCGTCTTGTTTAGGACGAGTTTATTTAACCTTAAGTCTTTCCTTGGTCACACAATCGGATAACACAAATTTAATCTCGGGACGAGATTTCTTTAAGGAGTAGGTACTGTAACATCCGAGAATTTTCGGAATTTTAAAGGAGATATAAGTTATTCCTAGGTTGATTTATCCAAAAATGAGCAGCTAAACCACGTATTCACGACTCGGACTCTAAAGTAATTTGATGTAAAACGACATCCCTGACAACTTTTTAGTTTTGACCGAGACCCGAAAACCGTCAGAAGGTGACTGAAATGCCCTCGCAAAATTTTGAACACAACGCGTGCCGACCCAAAATAATTAAAATTTATATTTAATTATCATAATTTATTAAATAAAAATATTTAATAAATTAATTAACTTGTTAATCGAAAACGTTTGTTAAAAACGAAATTGTTAAAGTTAAAATTCATTTTTACGGATAAAGTTTATCGGAAAAATATATAAATGAATAACAAACATTTCAAATAAATGTTATGAAACAATTATGAAATAAAGTCGTGTAAATACTCATTTTTATTGGAAAAATGATTTGGAAAACAATGGCGTAGGTTTCGCGACTGGAATCATCCGATAAGTCGCTCAAACGAGTCCCGAACCGAAAGTTACCAAAACTTCATTAAATATTTACACAAGGACCCCTCAATTATTATTAACTTGCCACTTTTATTATAACTTTATAATATATATATTAAGTTATAACATTTTTATTCATTTCCATCTCTAACAATACACACATACACTCATTATCTCTCTCTCCCTCCCCAGGATTTCCGGCCACCGGAAACCACCCCCGCCGCCGGATTCCGGCCACCGCCACCACGCCGCCGCCGGAAAACTTTTTTGGCGGACTTTTCCGGCGAACTCCAAAAAGGCTCCTCGTGAGCCGATCTATCCAACCCACTACTTCACTCTCCTTTACGCGCCTCCATCACCACCACCCACCTTAGCCGCCGCTGCCATGCCACCCTACACCACCTCCACCACAGCCGGCCACCACATCACCACCTCCCCATCATCATCATCATCATACCACTCATCACCACAGCCACCTCGCAAAGGTGCGTTGGTTTGGCTGCGAACCACCACAAGGGTGCGTTTGGCAGTCAACCCACCACCAAGGGGTGTTTGTTTCGGTGGTAAAACACCACCACAAGGGTGTCGGGTTGGTTTGCGTTGGGTTATATAGCACCAGCCCAGGTGCGTTTGGTTTCGGTGTTAAGCACCAGGTTAGGGTCCGTTTGGTCTAACTCAGATTAGGGTCCGTTTGGTTAGGACAACTAGGGTGCGTTGGGTATAGGGCAGCAGCAGGGGGTGGGCAGCTAGGGACTGTTTGGTTTGAGTCGCGCGAAAAGGGTGCGTTTGGGGTGGCAGCCACCACCACGGGGTGCGGTTGGGTGGTAGCCACCACCATGAGGTCCGTTTGGCTTAGTAGAAAACAAATAGAGTGCGTTTGGTTGGGTCAAAAACACAATAGGGTGCGTCGGGTTTGGGTTCACAGCCGGGAGCTGTTTGGCTTAAGACGATCCAAAGAGGAGCGTTTGGTTTTGTGGTTTACACTCCATTAGGGTGCGCTTGGCTGCCGTGACAGCCGTGAGGGTGCGTTTGGCTGCCGTGACAGCCTATAGGGTGCGTTTGGTTGGTTGGTTAACAATAAACTAGTAAATATATTTTAAGATTTTATAAATATAAAATCTCAACATAAATGGTGGTTTAAATTGGTTTAATAAATACTTTGTTATTATTTTCGTTTTCGTATTTATAATAACGATAAGGGTGCGTTTGATTCATATGAGACGACAAATGAAAATAACATAAGGTTTTATAAATATTTTAAAACCGGATATATAAGTTGGTGGTTTAAAAGGGTTAAATAAATATGACAATTATTATATAATTTAGTTTAGATATAATAAAATATATAAATATATTATATCTAAAAACGCGAGTGTTTGAAATATTAACTCGTTAACAATTGCAACATATATTGAATATGGAAAACGTCGAGTTTTGTGAAAATGGAAAACGTTATATAAACGGGGAAGTCATGATGAAACTTATATAATTTCCTATATTTATGATTCACTAAAACTACTATTGTTTTATAAACCGATAAAGGGAATAAATTATATGTTAAAGATATATTAAAATATAACTATACAATAACTTGACAACGAACGAAAAACTATACATTTACAATTAGACAACTATTTTGGACAGGACCCGTCGAGGAAACGAAATATAAGTTGATAAAATGTTATTTTATATTTTATGATTGTCAGCTACAAGATAACCTAATAATTATTGAAAAACTTTACAAAAATCGTTTAATTTAATTAGTAACTTTAAAACGTACGATTACGTTTATACGAGGACATTTTAATATTTTAACTGGTGAGTTCCGAAAACGTGTTGGATTATATTACTACAAATATTTTCTCACATCTTTGATACAATACTTGTAAAGAATCATATTCCTCAAATATTTATTGGATTGTTTGTCTTTGTTATATAACTCACGGTACGAGCTATATAAGGGTGTATTTTTATATGTAATATATATATAAAGAATATATATTACACACTTTGCGTATATTTTCAATTTATTTATCTAACTAACCACCAAACCATTACAACGTTAAATCTAAATCTTCATCAACATGTAGCATTGATGTAACCATTCATCGGGAAACCCAAATATATTATCCTAGGCTAGTGGATTTTAGCCGTTAAGATTAGTTGCAACTTCTCGATCGAGCCGCTTCGTCTTCGGTTCATATTGTGCATATTAGATGCCTATCTACCAATCGTTCTTCATCATCAATGTGAGTTCATAACCTCGCTTTTCAATCTTTTGAATGTTTATAAACCCGCGAGGGGGAATACATGCTTGTCTACAAACTCTTTACTTACTTGGTTATCTTATAACAATGTGATTGTTTTTAAAGGATATTATGAGTTGCATAGCCTCACTTTTACTCGTTTTGGATAACAGTTATATATATATTTTTGGGATGAAAATATGCATCATTTTATAAATGGACACAACATGCTTTGTTTTATAAATTGGACGCAAGTATTGATTACATGTTTGCCTAAGTAGCGATAACCCACATTAACAAGATTGGTCCAAAATGCATAGATGTAGTTGTGAATTACATTATGTGTGCGCGAATGTTATTAATAGATCTATTTGGGGAAACGACCTCCCCGTTCGGGTTAGACATCTAATCGGGGCAGAAATTGCAACATATATTATTGCAAGAAAGATCGTCGAGCTTCAGTGTCATGAGCTTAGGAAACGTAATCATGTTACCATGATGTTTGCATTGTTGTTATGTCATCACGGAAGTATAGATGATTGAGATAGTTGCAGTTGATGCATTTATCACGGTGGGAAAATCTAGAGGTCCTAATTTATACGCTTTTGGCGACTATTTGAGATTTAAATGGGTATTGGCATGTTTTGCATCTGTATGAATTTAAAAATCAACATATATTTTGAAAGGACATTTAAGGAATTAAATGGTCATATATACTTTGGAAACCTTTGGTTTATTATTCATATCTAAACTAACCTATGAACTCACCAACTTTATGTTGACGTTTTTAAGCATGTTTTTCTCAGGTGAATTAAGATGCTTAGGCTATCGAAGTGCAATGGAGTTCTAATTGACAAGATTTCCCCATAATTGTATTCTACAATGATCAAAACTCTTGTGGTCGCTTTCAAGCTTTTCATTGTGATGCAATTATAGGACAGCTATTATTTTGATTTCAGAGTGGTTTTGGCAGACGCTGCAGAAAGTGTTAGAGACGCGATTGGATTTGAGTATTGCTTAGCATCCTCAAGCGGATGGACAAAGTTAACGTATGATTCAGACTTTTAAAGATATAATGAGGGCATGTGTTATCGATTTTGGTGGTAGTTATCATTTGAGCATTCGGTGTGCTCCGTTTGAAGATTTGTATGGAAGGAAATGTAGGTCGCCTGTTCTATGGGCAGAGATTAGAGAGAGTAGTTTGACTGGACTTGAGTTAGTACAAGAAACGACTGATAAAGTAGTGTTGGTAAAGGAAAAGCCCAAGGCGGCGAGAGATCGTCAAAAGAGCTATGTTGATTATAGGCGTAAGTCGTTAAAGTTTGAGGTGGGTGATCGGGTATTATTAATGGTGTCGCCTTGGAAGGGCGTAGTGCGTTTTGGAAAGAAGGGTAAGTTAGCACCAAGATATGTAGGACCGTTTGAGATCTTTAAAAGGATTGGCCTTGTAGCTTATAGGTTGAGGTTACCTGAGGAGTTGAATATCGTGCATGACATTTTTCATGTGTCAAATCTGAAGAAGTGTCTGGCAGATGCTAATTTGCATGTGCCATTGGATGAGATAAAGGTCGATAAGACACTTCGTTTTGTCGAGGAACCTATAGAGATTATGGATCGAGAAATTAAGAAGTTAAAACGTAGGAAGATAGCACTAGTGAAAGTTAGATGGAATTCGAAACATGGTCCTGAGTTTACTTGGGAACACGAAGATCAGATGGGGATTAAGTATCCACAATTATTCGTGGACCGAGTTGTTAAGCCTGCTAGTTAAATCTCGGGATGAGATTTCCTCAAGGAGGGGATACTGTGACACCTATGGTTTAATAAGGTTAATGATACCTTTAGAAATGGCTAAGAGTTCATTTTGTGTGATTCTTGTGTGCTATGTGTTATATATGTGTGCTAAGTGATTTGAATAGGTACATGATGTCATTTTGAGGTGTATGATCATCTTATTTTGAGTGCATTTGTGTTTGGTGAAGAGTATTCCATTTGTTCACGTGTAGTGATAATGAAAAGGAATGGCGTATTACATGCAATGTTATGTCAATGATTTGATGATTTTGTGTTAAGCATTTATGGGAAATGTAAGATGATGAAAATAAGTGAAGTGAGTGAAATTTGGATATTTATAGTGGACTTTCTAAATATAGAAAGTGAAATGTGAAATAAAAAGTTATTTTTAGAAAGTTAAGTAAGTTGCATTTATGTAAAAATGTTTACCCAAATTAGCTTAGGTTTTTATGAGAACTTAATGTAATGAAGATAATTAGTTAATTAATAATTAAATAAAAAAAATAAAAAATATATATAGGGGTGTTATTCGGCCGGTTTAAAGAAAAGAAAAAAAAGAGGAAACAAAGTTTGACTATAATTAGAATTCTAAGGATATAAATACAAAACCAATAAAACCCTAAATCACTTTTCTCCCCCTCTCTCCCTTGTGATCAGCCGAAACCCTCATGAAAGAAAAAAAAGATTTTTTATCAAGATCAAGTTGGTGATTTAGTGTTTCAAGAATAAAAGATTTAGGTATGTTCATAAACCCTAGTTGTTTAGTTTTCTTTAAATCATGTAAAAATTAATATGATGGATCTAAGGTTTACATAAATACAGATTATATATGAAATTTAATGATGGTATGATGATTAGGGTTAGTTTAGGGTTATGATCATGCATGTTGCATGTTAGGGTTTGCATTAGAACATGATTTAGAGTTGAGCATAATTTAGGGTTGTGTTCAACTGATGATATCTAGATGTTAAAAACGTGTTTTGACATGAATCAAGTGCCTAAATTGTAGTTCAAAGAGTCTATTTTTCAAAAAGTCCAGCCTCGAGTGATTTGGAGTTCTAGAAGTTGGTTAAATACTGGTTACAAGAAAAGTTGTCAAAACAGTAAATACGGGTCAGAATTAGGTCATGTTTCGGAGGGTAAAACCCTAACTTAAAAGTGGAATTAAGGTTAGAAAATCCACAGTGATTAGGTTCTATATGTATATAAAGAAACCATAGAAGGATAGCTTCTGATTGTATGTCTAAGTATGGTAATTAGGGCCATACATTTTAGTGTGCAATCATATATGAATTGGGACAGTTTTGAAGTTGAATTTTATTTGGGATAGTTACACATGTAATGGGAGATTGGGAATCACAAGGTAGTTACTAAACTCATAAATGAACTTATGTGATTTTTGGTATAATTTATGAAGGTCAGCAAGTAAAGTTTTTAAGAGAATAAAGATACATAAAAATCATTCATTTTTGAATCAATTGTAGTTATCTAGTGTAATGGGTTAATGGGATGGTTAAGGTTGGGCATGGTGTCGGAGTGACCCATGATGGTTAATCAAACCATTAGACATCCATCATATGTGTGTTACATGGACCTATATTCTTTTAGCTTGGTCGCGTGTAACCGTGTTTATTTATTTGTATAGTTGCGTGATAGGAATTGGAAGCTGCGTTTTGGGTAATTTGAGTTAGGTGCAGTTACATAGGTTACCATCTTTTTATTGCGTTTTAAACTTGGAAATGATGCAAGTGTTGAAATGAGTTTTAAATTGCTATGATTATGTGTTAGTGTAAATACATGGACTATTATGTGACTGATATGCATTATGTGCTACATGTTATGTGATGTGATATTGATGTGTGAACTAAGTCAGGAGGGTTACTTACGGGTATCTATGGCTTGTTTAGTGGAAGGAATTGTTTCCTAGTCAGGAGGATTACTTGTGGGTATCTATGGCCTGAGCTAGAGGGAAAGAGATTTGGTATGATCCAAGAGAGATTGAGGTCGTCTGCTTGGTGTTTAAATAATTGATTGGATTGAATTACATGTTAGCTTGTATGTTAGTTAGCATAATTGTCATGCAAAAGTATTATTTTATAATCACAGTAATTGGATAAATTGTTTTGGGATGGATTGAATATGTGTGTCTGAAAACCTATGTTTCTCACCAACCATTATGTTGACGTATAAGCATCATTTTCAGGTATTCAGCAGGATGAGATTAAAGTTTGGAAAAGTGGCTAGATAGACCGTAGGTAGCTGGCGAAGTTTAGTTATCTAGATTTCATTATTTGTTTTGGATGATGAATGTTAATTGTTTTGCTTTATTAGGATGTATGAATGTTTGCATGTCATAACTTTGGCATGAACTTCCTTCATTTCAATGTCAGACGCCTTTTGGATTCTGTTGATGTGTTTGTCTATTTTCATGACACTGCGTGTCTATACCTTGTATTTTATGCATGTTTTAGTTTCTCTATATAGACGCCAATGTGTTGTGATGATTCCCTTTCTCGTCGCGCCTCGTGTTTCTGCCTTGGCGGGGTGTGACAGATTGGTATCAGAGCCTTTGGTTATAGAGAAGTAGGTGGTTGAGCCTAGACTATAACCTAGGGGTCCTTCATGTAGATGCATTTAGGGCTTAAGTGTTTAATGCTATAACTGCTATGCTTCCCCTCTATTTTTGCATAGCTTATATATCTCGTATTTTGCTAAGTTGTCATTTTAGTTATTTTGCCTACCATTATCTGATATGATATGTATTACTTTCTTAGTATTTTAGCTATGTTTTTCCCCCACCCGTAAGAAGTCTCGTTGGGGAACCGTTTTCCCAACTGGACTTAAGCGTTATAAGGAGCCTCTTGTGGAACCGAAGGAGATAGGATAGTTGATCGTTTGTCGGATGCGCGTAATAGGGCTGGACCCGCGGAGTCGGGTGATTCTTGCGGAGGCAAAGTCAAACCCAAGCGAGGCCCAGCATAAGTTTATCCCGTCCTTTACCTCGTCATGTTGTTATTGATTATTTCTTTCGGATATTTCGTATTTTGGGAATTGTTGCGAGACTTTCGTTCCTTTATGTCGTTTCGATTTTATTTTGATATAAGTAAGTAGTTATTTGATGGAGCATCCTTTATGTGTTAAGTTGGAGTGGTTTAAGATGTGCAATGTGGTATATGTGCTTATATGTGAATTATGATTGAAATGGGTAATCTTGGAAGTAAGTACACGTGTGAAAGGAGGCACTTATAATTATGGTGGCCAACATAATTATAAAGGCATCACACACGTAGACTTGTGACCATGATTGCATTTATTTGTGTTTGGTTGTAAGGTGGTAGTGTAATATGTTTTTTTATATGTGTATTCATGATAAGGATGGTGGTATGGGTAGAGAATTATTCTCTTACCCTAATTGAAGGATATGTTAAATTGAGTTGTATAGATAGTAAGTTTCTCCTCTATCTAGTATTTGTGGATACCTAGTATTATTATTATTATTATTATGGTTACTTGTTGCTCGATTGTTTGTTCGGATCTGCTCTTTCGGATATAGGCGCGTTTCGTTAGTTCTTTCGTTGCATTGATTACTCGTATGAGTATCAAAGGTTTCTTTTAAGCACTAATTGTTCCTAACATATTAGTATAGATCATTACTCCCTTCTTTGTATATCCCTTGGTGTTCGAAACCCCTTGGCGACGTGTTAGTATCGATGCTTTTAGGTTTGCTCTGTTGATCGTTGATATGTGTGAAAACACATATCCTTTTTATATCAAAAATGTCCCATAAAAGACAAAATTGTGCTTAAAATGCTTGTATATTGCTTGTTTTGTCTTTGTGATTGTGTAGGTACGGATATTGCAAAAATCATAAGAAAACGTTCAAAGCCGGACAATCACAGACACGGGAAAGGAAAGAGAATACAAGAGCCGGGAGAATGCTATCAAAGGTCAACAAAAGTTAACCCTTGGTCAACATTAGTCAACCACTAAATGACAAAAAATACAAAAATACCAAATCAGTCCCTCAAAGATAACTAAATTGCAAAAATGGTCCCCTAAACCCTAACGGTGTTAACTCTTATATAAACCTAAACAAACACCTAAACCGAGCCCACAACCCCATGGCCCAATACTTTTTTATAACCAAAAGCCCAGGGTCAAACCCCATTTCACCTGAGTCAAACCCCAACCCCTTTCGTTTAAAATTACGCGGGTAAATCCCTAGTTACTGTTCATCGTCTCCCTTAGCGTTTAACTCTCTCAAATCAAGGGGTAATTTCTAATTAATGAGGTGGCAAGACAATTCAAGGGATTAAGTACAAGCTGGCAGAGTATTACATCACCAAGTGCTCTCATTGTTAAAACCCACACAAGTGAGGACACGTTGGATTGAAGAAAGCACACCAAGGACTAGTATTTTGTACTAAAAGACTTAAAAAAGAAGCACAATGGCTTTAACACACAGAATGCCACATTGGCAATCTGTGTGCTCACCAAAGTGATCCAACGGCTTAAGATACACTTCCAATGATTGAAAGGAAGGAAGGGATAGGATGAAATGGAGCGTGTAACAGACTAGATACCTAGAAGCTTCTCTGTAAAATATATATAAAGCCTCTCACACTCACACAGGTGATATCTTCTTTTCTACATTTTTTTAATGTTTTCTTAAGTAGCTTTTGTAATCATTTTACTTCAAATGTAATTTTTCTTATTAAAAAGTTTTTGTAATCCTCATTTCCAAGTATTGTAATCTGTTCTCTATTAATGAAATCATTTTTCACTTTTACTTAATATTGTTTCACTATTAAGCTTTTACAAATCCTCATACTCATGATTACTGTTTCACAAGCTCTCATAAGCTCCTTATAAGCTCTTTGAGTCTCTAAGCTCAAATTGAGCTAATAATAAACATTTAATCTATTTAAACCTTTAAAATCAGACAATTACCCTTGCTTAATGGATTTTGAGCTTTTGGATGATAAGCTTACAATGGAAGAGCTTATGGGACTTTTACTAGCTTATCATTGATAAGCTAGAGCTTGTAGACAGCTCATTAGAGCCTTTTATAGCCTTTGTTTAGCTAAGGCAATTGTAAGTCCCTTATTTCTATTTCTGTCTTAAATATCTAGCTTAATAGTTGCTTATTCTGCTTATAATTAGCTTATGTGTGCTTAATCTTTTCTTATTATGTTTATTAAGTGAGTTTAATCATTTGTTTTCATAGTTGGTAGTATAGATCTTAGTTTTGCTTATATTGCATCTTAAATCTGTCATAATCAAAATATTAGTAGCATAGCTTATAGTTTGTTAATTCTGGCTTATTGGCTTATTCACTTATGTTCATTGTGGTTGCTACAAGTTATTTGATATCTGGTTTCTAAGTTGTAATCACTAGATCTCTTATTCTCAAGTTTAAATGGATTCTGAGTTGGTTAAAGGGGTGTTTGGGTAAACAACACTAACCATAGGATAGTGTTGTTTGTGACCTTGTAGTCCTTTAAATTTGTTCTTAATCTCTCAATTAAATTTGTCTAAGTTAGTTTTAAAAGCTAGGTTAGTGTCTATTAGGTTTTCATAAAGTTGGATTTTCATAGTTTTAATTCTGTCAAGTCCATTGTGCTTAAATAGTTCTCATTGTTTCTAGTTTTTGTTAGGGCTATTTCTGCATTTAGATTTGAGTTTTAAAAGAGAGGAAACAAGAATTTTTGGTCTGCTTTTGAAGGATTCAAGTTTTGTGTCATATAAGTGCACACTGCACCAGGAGAATTAAAAGTGATATCTAGCTTTTTCATTCCTAGAATTCAGATGGTTATAGTTGTTGTTAGTATTTAATATTTATCATTCTAGTAGTTTTAAGTCATAGTTTATCTGTTTCAAGTTCATTTTTAATAAAGAGCTTTTCTAATAATCTCCTTTTAGCTCTCAAAAACTAAGCATTTGTCATTTCAAAGTTTAAAAAAATATAGCCAGCATAAGCTGTCTATTCTGTCTGTTTCCATAAGCTTACTTCTATAAGTTCTAGTTTTCAAAAATCTTTTCAAATAGCTTTTTCTTATAGCATTTAAGCCAGGCTTTCATAAAAAGTAAGTTTCATTTCAAATAAAGCTTATTTGCTAGTTGAACTTTAAGCTTTAAGTCTGCCTAAGGACTGTTTGGTTGCATAGTTTTCATATAAGTTTATTGGTGATTTTCTGCTTATAGGTTAGAAATTAATGCTTATTTTAGTCAAATTTAGCTTATTATACTAGGATTTAGCAGTTTGTAGCTTAGTTGACTAGGTTGTAGCTTGTTCTTAGCCTTTAAAAGCTCTTAAAATTTCAAAAAGAAAAAAAAAATAAGTGAGTAGTTAAATCTGTCAGTGTCATTAAGCATTTCAGCATTATTTTTCAGCTTTTAAAGATACTGTTTTCACAAAAGTTTGTTAGATTTAGCTTAACTTCACTTTTGCTTTTCAAAAAGTTAAAAAAAATGCAAAAACCAAGGTTTGGGACTCGAACCCACAACCTTGGCTTCAAACACCCGTAGTCTTACCATTGTGCTTCAATAACTCATCCATTAGGTTTTGTTTTCTTATTTTCTTTATTCACGTTTTCTTTTTAGCTTATTAATATAAGTCGTAGCAAGTTTAGGCTTATTTAGGGCTTATTTGTTTAGCTGATCCCTTGCTTTTATTTTTCCTTAGTTCTTTGCTTAGTTTAGTACTTTTTGTGATTTTTCCATATTTTTCCTTTTAATAGTTTAATTTTTATAATATTTATTAGATTAAAACTTTTGAAAATCAATAAAAAATAGAAAAATAATTTTTAAAAATACAAAAATATAGTTTTTAGTTTTAGAATAATTATTTTCAGGTTTACATGCATTAAAATCATTTTTATCATTTTTATATTTTTAAATTCACTTTTAAGCTTTTTAATTTAGTTTTAAAAATAGGAATTTAATATAAAAAATAGTTAAAAATAGTTTTTTGAGTTTTTATAATATTTTAGATTTTTCTAAGTTTAAAAATAATTTTTTAGAATTTTTAGGAATTAATTTGCTATTTTCTAGGATTTTAATAGATTAAATTAGATTTTAATTCATAAAAAAATTCAAAAATAATCAAAAATAATAATTTTCTTTTTCCTAAAATTTTCTTTATCTTAATTTAGGTTTAGAAATTTAAGTTGCATTCGTAGGATTAAAATTTAGTATAGTTGCTTAATTGTCGCATTTTCTTCGTACCCGTTAATTGTTTTTGTGTTTAATTGCTTTTGTTTGCTTATTTTAATTGTTAGATATAGATAATCAAATCAATCTTTATTTCCAATTCAAATCATTGTCCGAACAACAAACGTGGTTTGGGAATCATACTTTCCGGTTAATATACGTATTATATTATATATATATATTATCGTGTGATTTTTCTAACTACCTTTGTCCTCAAGGGTAGTTTGGGAATTTCATATTATTTTATATTTTAATTACTAGGAATTAAATTTTTGGCGCCGTTGCCGGGGATTTGTGATTAAGATTCTTTCGTTTGAAGTTTGTTGATCGTGATTTGGAGAACCTTTCGTTTTCGAAAGTTACGCTTTTAAGAAAATTAAAAAAAATAAAAAAAATATAAAAATATAAAAAGTAAAAAATATTTTTCTTTCCTTTTTAGTATAAGTAGAAGTTTAAAAACAAAAATACAAAAATATTTGCTCTTTCAATTTTTCTCGTTAATTTGTGAATTTAAAATTACAAAGTTGGTAAAATAACACCAACAAATAATACATTCAATTGAGGTATTATCCATAATAAGTTCCCAACTCGAATTAAAGATTTAAAAACTTACCATTTGTGTCACTTACGAAATACGGCTTACCTTAAAAAGTAAAAATTTTAAGAGCTACCGTGAAGTAAGTTTGATTATTTGCTTCAAGTTGTCTTTCTCGTTGTCCGTTAAAATTAGTTTGTGAATAAACTTTTGAAAAACCAAAAATATTTTTTAATTTTATAGTGCATGCGCACTAGACGTTCCAATTATCCTAATAATTCAAACGTCACAATTCCAAGACGTCGGAGAAGACAAGTTTCTAACATAGTCAAACCCGAGATTCGAACTATTGTTGCACCAATGGCAGAACGTACCATGGAGGAGCTACACTATGCCCTCACGGAAGGGTACAGAGAAGCTATTGTTTTACCAGAAATCAATGCCGATCATTTTGAGATTAAGACGAATTAGCTTCAGTTGGTTCAAGCTAACCCGTTTAACGGTCGTGAGAATGAGAATCCTCATGCTCATATTAATAGTTTCAAGAGAATTACCTCGACTTTAAGATTTAGGAATGTGCCTAACGATGTGATTAAGCTTATGATGTTTCCATATTCGCTCGAGGGAGCCGCTAAAACTTGGTACGAGAAGAACCACCAAATTCAATTTTGGGACTTGGGAGGATCTCTGGTTACCAAGTTTGTGAATTAATTTTTTCCCTCCTTCGAAACCAATCACATAAAGAATGAAATTCTCGATTTACACAAAAATTTGAGGAGACTTTTAGTGAAGCATAGACCGATTTAAGGGTTGCCTAGTGCATGTCCCCCCATACGGATTTCGGAGTTAACTTCAAGTTGATTACCTTTTACAGGTTTGTTTAAACGAGGGAATTGAAACAGACCTCCTTAAAAGGCCGCGGCGGGTGGAAATCTTTTAAGTAAAACAACTAGAGAGGCTTTAAAATAATTGAGAATAAAATCAAAAGTTCGTTATTCACGTAATAGATCAATGCTTCTAGATGAACGCTACTTCTAGTAAAACGGATAGAGAGAATCCGAGACTTGCAGATCAACTTTCGACCGTGACGAGTTTGTTTTAGAAAGTTTGTCCACTCCCGCTCTGTTAAGGCGGGTGAGGAAATCTAGGGTTACTGTGGTGGTGACATGCTTGGTATAATTGTCCGGCTACCGATAACAATCAGGCTAGTGTTTGTGCAACTACGAGTACTTACAATCAAGTTAACCCTCCAAACCGAGTTAGTAACCAAATGGCACCACCCGGTTTTGCTCCGATTCAAAATAATGGTCAAAATAGGAATTATCAAAATCAAAATCAAGGAAACAATTTCAATCGGGTAAACAATTTTCATCAAAATCAAGGTTTTCAAAATTAAGTTAATCATGTGCCGAATCAAGGATTTCAAAACCAACCTTTTCAAGCTCATAATAATCAATTTCAACAAGGGATTCCATTCGAAATTACGAGTTATATGAAAGCTAATGAGTCAATTGTAAGAAATATGCAAGGTCAAATCAATGAAATAAGAAGCACGTTAACTAAACAAGAGGAAAATCTTAGGAAAAATTTGAATGATGACATGCGGAGTATTTTAGGAAGTTTCTTTCAAAATCAAGCCTCAACTTCGGGTACTCTTCCGAGTAATACCATTCCAAACCCGAAGGGTGAGATGAAAGCGATCACTACTCGAAGTGGTGTTGCTTATGAAGGACCTTCAAGGTAGTGGGATGAGAAACCGAGGAGACAACGGATAAAGAGAAAACAAATTTCCAAGGAAGTATCGCTCAAATCCCACCTCCGGTTATCCCCATTTCTATTTCGGAACTCGATGTTCCAAAGACTTTGCCTAAAAACACTCCCATTCCAGAATCCGATATTCCGAAGAATTTACCGAAGCCAAATATCCCATATCCTTCACGACATGATGATCAAAAGTCCCGTGACAAAGCTTCGAATCAAATGGAGAAGATCTTTCAAATCTTTCAAGATTTGCGCTTCAACATTAGTTTCGCGGATGCTTTACTTTTGATGCCAAGATTTGCTCCTACGATTAAGAGTTTGCTCATGAATAAAGAAAATTTGCTTGAGTTAGCTAAGATACCGTTGAACGAGAATTGCTCGGCGATGCTCCTCAAAAAGCTTCTCGAAAAGCTTGGAGATCCCGGCAAGTTTCTTATTCCATGTAATTTCCCAGGGATGGATATATGTCACGCCTTGGCCGATCTTGGCGCGAGCATAAATCTTATGCCTCTTTCTATTTGGAAAAAGCTTTCTTTGCTAGAACTTACATCAACTCGAATGACTTTAGTGTTAGCAGACCGATCAGTTACTCATCCTAAAGGACTCGCCGAAAATATTTTTGTCAAAGTTGGAAATTTTCATTTTCCTACCGACTTTGTTGTTGTTGATTTTGAAGCCGATCCTCGAGTTCCTCTTATACTTGGGAGATCCTTTTTGAGAACCAGCCGTGCTTTAATCGATGTATATGAAGGAGAGCTTGTTTTAAGGGACGAAAATGAACAAATAACTTTTCATGTCAATGACACAACAAAACATCCTCAAAAGCATGTAAATGAGTCAATTAAAATGGTTAATGACGCATGCAAGGATAGTTTTAAAAGGTTTACCGACGAACCCGCTCTAGTTTGCTTCCCTCCATCAGAAGATGTCAACGATGAAAAAGAAAAGCAGGAAGTGAAGAATCTCACAGAGCTAACAGTTAAACGCCAAACTCGTATCACACCTTGTTTGAAGAATTTTAAAGTTATTTGCAAGGAGAGCATTTTTCATTCAAACAACCACTTCAAGTTTCTTTGGTTTTTGCAATCACATCCACCTTACCGTCTATTGAGCCCAAGGATTCTCTAATAATGGGGGATGAGCACCTTAGTACTTTTAGTGCTGAGAAAATTGTCCCAATCCCAAGAGAATATGAGGATACATTCAGGAGTAATAGCAAGAACGTTTTACCTTCGTGTGAAGTTCCACGTAATGATTCCATGACTTTATCTAACCCTCTTTTCGAATTTGATGTCAATTTCAAAAACCCTCTTTTTCCCAAAGTGTTTTTCAATCATGAACCACAATAAATTAGGAATGAACCAGAGAATGAACCTTTAATAACTTTTTCTCCCAAGAGTGATCCTCTTCGCCATGAGTTCACCGGTGAGCTTATCACGACTCCTCCAGGAATTATTAGAGAGCACGAGGATTACATCAATCGAATGTCGTTGCTATGCGGTAATTCATTTTCCCTGTCACCAGAAAATTCTCATACAATCATCGAGTCTCTTCCCACATCTACTACTCTCGTTGAGGATAGTGACTCCAATAGGGAAGAGATCGATATATTTTCTGGACTGGATGATTCGATACCACCAGGTATTGAAAGTGATTTTGACTCAGAAGAGGAAATTATTGACAACTTGCTTAACAATGATTCCACTCATGAACGTTTAACCTTCAATATGGAACCCGATGTGCCAGTGATAAACAATGTTGATGAGCTTAATGAAGACGAATGTTTTGACCCAGGGGGAGGTGAGA
>BQNB010145338.1:4749-16730 GCA_026074375.1 Tanacetum coccineum
AAAGACATAAGATCGCAAGATGGCATAGACGATAAAGACAATGACAAAGGCTCAAAGTAAAGATCGCAAAGCATGAAGGAACAAACCTACAACTAAGAACAAAGAGAAAGACTAAGACCACATGAGCTTAATGACAAAAGCAATCTCATTGATCTCATGAAGGAGTGTCATCAATGAATTCACTTCGGGGGAGATTGTTAGCCTCAAAATATTGAGTCGAATATGAAGTTCGTCCATTATGTATTTTATTCTCGGTCATTTAATTAGTTAACGTTGTAATAGGATAATATCGGGAATCGGGCTTGCTAATTAATCTAATATTGTATATGTTTCGGGTTTAATCCCAAGCAAAACCCGAGCCCGAGTCCTAGTTAAATATCTTGCGCGTCACTTTAATGTGTCGGGGTATATATGTAACTTTTCCTCTTTGGAAAAGTTAGTTGTTAAAAATATATCTTTTTCCTTTTCCTAAACTCTCTCATCTCTCTCTCTCTTCTTTCTCTCTTTACAAAACAAATCACTCTCTTTCTCTTTTCTAGTTCTAATTCATGTATGATATATATGTTATGAAGTGTTAACGGGATCCTACATTTTAACACATTGTCATTTACATTTCTGTCATTTATCTTTCTTGTTATTTAAATGCTTGCTTTTAAATTATTGTCATTTACAAGTTTTCTTTAAATTATAGTCATTTAAGCTTTATTGTCTTTTAAATACTGTTCTTAAGGTTTTAAGTAAGCTTTTGAGTCATTAAGAGTTTATATAAACACTTATTTCACTTTCTGTCAAAGAATCAAAAAAAGGGAAATCTGTCAAATCAAAGGAGCATGGTAAATCTTGGATGACCATGGGTTTAGAGCTTCATGGGAAGCATTAGGGTTGGTTTATAAGCTTTTTGAAAGCTTATTGTCTTGCCATAAGCTTGGACCTCTTGTAAGCTTTCTTTTTCCATTTTTGCATTTTTACTGTAGCTAAATCTACTTATTTCTGCTTAATCCTGCTTTTTTGTTGCTTATTTATGCTTCTTGTTACTTGCTTTATGCTGTTTTAATGATTTTACCATGTCTTTTTATATAAGTCTTGGTTAAAATCAGCCGTATTCACCTTTCAAACTGCGTATTTACCTATCTTGCAATTTAGTGCTTATGTTGTGTGCATGGTATTTAAATTGCTTAATATGTATTATTGTCATCTGTCTTTAAGTTTCCTTGCTTAAAAAACTCCTTAAATCAGTGTTAAAAATAGCTTTTGAAATCATAATAGGACTGTTTGGGTCAAGGAGGTCATCAAAAGGTGAAAAAGAGAGTGGGTAATTTTGAGTAGAAAACCAAGTGGGTCATGTGGCCAACTTTAACCAGCCTAATTAAGTTGTTTTGATATGTTTTTCAAAGGTTTTTAGTCTTAATGTTTGTTTTAAGCCTTTTCTAAAGGATTCTCAAAATTGTGGTTCAATAAACAGTCCATAGTGCTTATTAGATTAAGCCTTTTAAAACCATCTTTTGAAACTTGTTTTAGAGTCTTTTTAATGTCCTCATGAAGTAGATAAGTCCCCTTTTGGTTTACATTAGTTTTGCAAAAATTTGTCATAGTTTTTTTGTTAAGTGTTGTTAAGTATACAACTGCTATTTTTCAACTTCAATATGAGACCTTTAAAATTGTTTTTAGTTTTTAAATCTTTGAGCATAAGCTCATTAGGAGTCATATTTCATCTGTTTTAACTTAATTTTTATTTTGGTCTTATTTTCTTAGCTTAATTTGAGTCTGCAAATTGCACTTTTGTCTTTGTAAAAACCAAAAAAGTCAGCATGTGTTGAGTGCATAACCACTTTTCTTTAGCCTTTTTCAATGCTTATTTGTTTTTCAAACTTTATTCTTTTTGTTGATTTAAGAAGCCCTCAGGCCAAGCTTTTTAGGTGTGTAAGTCTTAAGCCCATAAGGATCCTTTTTGATGGCTTAAAATTAAGCTTAAATATTGTCCCTTAGGCTGCCCTGCACCAATTTGTGATTATAGCTTATTTGCTTTTCTTGCTTATCTGTTTGCTCTCCTTGGATTATTTGTGTTTGCATTTGCTCATTAGGTAGTTTAGCTTATCTGTTTTGGCTCATCTTCCATTTTCCTTAGCTTATTTTAACTCTAGTTAGCTTAGCAGTTTAGCACTCTTAGGACTTAGTTAAAAAAAGCAATTATGTCCAGTTTCTTTTTGCTTATTTCTCTGCTTATTTTTTAGATTCATAAAAAGTTTCCTTTTTTAATTTTGCTTATTTTTGTTAGCTTCATAAGTTTTTTTTTATAAATATTTTTACAAAAAAGGGAGGTCAAGGATTCGAACCCATGACCTCCCCTTTAACAAGCAAACGTCCCACACACACTCTCTACTATAAACAGCGACCTTGGGTCTTTTCTGAAATCCTTTGCACACTTTATTGATTTAACCTTGTTTTTCCATTATAAGCCATAAGCCACGTTTAGCTTATTTCTTGCTTATTAGATAATCCACTTTTCCAGCTATTAATTTTCATAGAACCAGCATCCTTCAAGCTACTTTTCCTAATTTTTTAGAATTTTCTAGTTAATTTACTATTTTTAATCATTTTATCTTTATAAAATAGTTTTTAATTCATAATAAATTATTAAAAAGTCAAAAAAATATAATTCTTTTTTTCAAAATTTTCTTTTATCATTTTGCACTTAGGAAAATTAATTTTGCACTCGTAGGGTTATTTTTGTAAAAATTTAGTTTCTAAAGAACGGGATTCGGGTCCGGTTATCGTTTTTAGCTTTTAATCTCTTTTAGATTTCGTTTTTAGGTTTCCCTTACTCGTTTTTGCATTTTAATTTTAGAATTAGAAAAAACCAAATCCAAAAACACTTAATCCATTCAAATGCGCGATCACGAACGTTCTCGATTTTCAATTTGCACCTCGTTGGGAGAACGACCCGGGGGATTTTTGATTCTTCCTTTGGTCAAAAGGAATTTTCTTTGAATCTTTCGGAATACTTATCGTACTATAATTGAATTGTAATTTTGAAATTATCCTTATATATTTATTTTATTTATTATAATTTATATATACAAAAAGGTATAGTTTTAAGGTTATCAATTTTTGGCGCCGTTACCGGGGAGGTGTGTGCGATTTTCGTGAATACGTTTGAAGATTAGTTTTTGAAGACCCTTCCCTCGTGAAGTTATCTTTCCCGTTTGTGAATATTTTCTTTTATTTATAAAAATACAAAAATACAAAATTATTTTTTATTTTTTTTATTAGTATTAGTATAAGATAAAAAAATCGAGAAAAATCAAAAACATAAAAAATTGTCCTTAATCAAGAAATAAAATCATCATCAATATAATGCTTGCATCTTGAGCATTATCATAATAAGTTCCCGAACAAAAGATTCAAACTTGCCTTTGTGTCACTAGCGACGTACAACTCACCTTTAAAAGTTGTAAACAATCTCTAAGAGGGGTATAAAGTGAGGTTGTTCCCGAGGAACTACGACCCTAAAGGAGAATATTTTAATAGCTTCACACGCTTTCTTACTCCTATGCTCCTTTGTGCGTTTTTCTTTAAAGAGCTACCCGTCAGCCTTTGTCGATTATTGTTTAAGTTATCGATCTCGTTTGTCCATTAAAATAAATGTGAAATAAATCGAAAAACCAAAAATATTTTTATATTAATCATTTTAAGTTGGGGGGGCAAAATTACGCACGTCGCTCTTCTTCTAATCTCATTGGTAATTCTTCTTCTAATCCAACCACTTCAAACCCGAAACGTCGTAACCGTAGACGTTCTAATCAAAGAGTCGAACCGTTTGCTCTTGAAGAATCACCTGTAGTTACGATGGCCGATCAACGTACTATAGCGGAATTGCTCTGTGCACCCACCGAGGGTTATGCGGAGGCAATCGTGGTTTCCACAATACCTGCTGTGCAATTCTCGAGCTCAAGCATAGTCTCATTAATATGATGACTTCGGACCAATTCTTCAGACTTGAGAAAGATAATCCTCATGACCACATCCGTTGGTTTAACAAAATAACTTCCATAATCAAATACAAAGATGTGCCTAATTCAGCGATTAAGCTTATGCTTTTTCCTTTCTCTCTTGCGGGGGCAACCCGTCATTGGCTTGAAAAAGAACCCCCTCGTCCTATTCTCACTTGGGAAGATCTTGTGTCCAAATTCATCAACGAATTCTTCCCCCCCCCTCAAGAACGACAAACCTTTGAAATGAAATTTCTAATTTTCAACAACAGTTTGATGAATCGTTTCATGAGGCATGGGACCGGTACAAAGATTTCCTTCGTGCTTGTCCTCATCATGGTTTCACCGAATTGCACCAATTGATACTTTCTATAATGCCTTAAACCCGGCCGATCAAGATTCCTTGAATTCTGCCGCCGGTGGCAATCTCTTGGACAGAAGTACTCAAGATGTGTTGACGATTATTGAAAACAAATCCAAGGTCCACAATTCACAAAACAAATCGATTGTTTCTCAAGTGAAATCAAGTGATGGTAATTCTTCTTCCTCCGATATAGCCAAACATACTCATGCAGTAAATCAGCAAACGAGTGTTGTGACTACCGCTATGACGGCTATTCTAAAACAATTTCAAGCTACCCCACCTCTAGCTTTCGTAAAGGCTGTCGAGGAGATTTGCATTACTTGCGGTGGTGCTCATCCTTATTACCAGTGTCTCGCCGCCGATGGCAACACTTTCCTATAATATCGGGATAATATTCAAGGATACGTTGCAGCAGCCGCGGGTAACTACAATCAGGGTAATGCCGGTTATCGTCCTCCAGGTGTGGTTAATCAAACAAGACCACCGGGTTTTGTTCAACAAAATGGGCAAAATAATCAAAACCGTTTTAGCCAACCTCAAGGATATAACCGAGGAAACAATTTCAATCAAAATGAAAATTATCAAGCTCCAATTCAAAAAAACCAAAGTGTTCCGTTAAGTGAATTGGAGAAATTTAAGAAAATAAATGACGTTAGCATGAAAGCCATGCAAAACCAAATTAACAATGTGAAAAATGAGTTAAGGAATGAAATGCAAAATTCGATTCAAGCTTCAATGTCAAATCGAACCAATGAGCTTAAGAATATGATGGCTAGTTTCTTTCAAATGAACACCGCTTCTACCTCGGGTACGGGATCTCTCCCTAGCAACACCGTTGCTAACCCGAAGGGTGAATTGAAAGCCATTACCACTCGAAGTGGTCTTGTTCTTGATGGACCTACCGTTCCTATGCCTCCTCCATTCATAAATCCGGAGGAGGAAGAACGTGTAGAGGAGACTTTAACGGACCCAGAACATGGTAAGTATACCATTAAGGTCCCACCTCCTCTCGTCTAAAAAGCTAAACCTTCTTCTCAAAGAAACTTTGTGATTCACCAAATGGATCCTCGTTACCCTCATGTTTAAACAGCTTTACATCAATATCTCTCTTGCCGATGCTTTGATTCTAATCCCGAAATACCAAAAAATGCTTAAGTCTCTCCTTTCCAACAAGGAGAAACTTATTTAATTGGCAAACATACCCCTTAATGAAAATTGCTCAGCGGTTATCCTAAAGAAGCTACCCGAAAATCTTGGAGACCCTGGGAAATTTATCATTCCGTGTGGTTTTAGTGAGCTCAAGTGCAAGGCCCTAGCCGATCTAGGTGCTAGCATAAACTTGATGCCACTCTCGGTGTGGAAAAAGTTAGGATTACCCGAGCTTATTTCCACCTAAATGACCCTTGAACTTGCTAATCGTGAGATTTGCACTCCGGTCAGAATTGCAAGAGATGTCTTTATTCTGGTTGGAAAGTTTACATTTCCCATTGATTTTGTCATTGTTGATTATGAGAGCGATCCTCGTGTCCCCCTCATCTTAGGTAGACACTGCTTACGAACCGCCCATGCTTTAATTGACGTTCACGGAGAAGAAATGATTCTCCATGACGGTAATGAAAGATTAATCTTGAATATGAGACATGACACTTCAAGCTATTCAAACGAACCTCATCAAGAATCAATCAACATGATTGATGTCTACAATGTTTCAAATGATGAAATTCTTGAAGATTTGTTTGCAACAAATCATCCAAGTGGTAATTCCACTTCTTCTCTCACTTCTTATCCCGACTTAACTTCACCGGAAGTTAATGATGATATCTTTGATCCAGAGGAAGACATTATTGAGAACTTGCTAAATCTTGATAAAACCAAAGATCTCCCTCCATATCAAGATAATCAATTAAGTGGCAATCCTACTCCGATTTTAGAACCCAAGACCAAGTCTTCTTCTTCTTCCCCCACACTTACTTCCATAGAAGAAAGTGATTTAATTAGGGAAGAATTCGAAGCTTATCTCACAAGTGATTCATTTCCGCTAGGAAATAGTAATCCTTCATCTACTCTCCCTCATTTTCATAATTCTTTAAGTGGCGGTACCACTTCTTCTTCACCTAGTCTCCCGATTTCTAAGACTATCGACTATTTTCTTGAGGAGTTTGCCGATGAACTCGCTCATATCACATTTCCACTGGGAAATGATGATCTTCCCTTTGATGCTGAATCCGACCTTCGAGAAATAGAGTATTTGCTTAACTATGATCCTATCAAGGAAATGGATTCTATTCTCGAAGATTCGGTTGATGAAAATTCTCCTAATGACGATCTTGTTGATACCATTTCTGAGCTGTTCACCGATGAACATGCTCTTGATTACTCATCCCCACCATTATAGAATGATTATGATGATAATCTTTTTGATCTTGAGACCGTTAATGATGATATTTATGATGATCCATTTGACTCCAAGGAAGAGAAAATCAAAGATTCTAAAATCTTGATTGATGAACTTGATCCCCCTAGATCAAGTGATTTCCTTCCTTTTCCTGAATTTGACTCGGTTTTCTATGTGGATTTTTCCAAGGTTGATGCTTTGTCTTCGACCAACAACGAGGACAAGGTATTTAATCCAGGTATACTCATTCATGAAAACCTCTTTGAAGTCACCAACTGTGCAACACCGAATAAGAATGTGAAGAAGATATCTTATGCTTCTTTAATTCTTGAGGATTTTAATCCTCCTCTTTATGAACTTCCTTTCCACAAAGAAGTTCCTGGGCTCGGAGCTTTACTCTCGTTTTCATCCGAAAATGAGGAAAATGTTTTCAACCCCGGGATTCTCACTTCTAAAAGAGTTCATACTTCTCTTCTCATAAAATTAACTCATCGGGGCCCTAAACCTTTCAAAGTCATTAAAATTCTTGAAAGCCCGATGGAGATTTTTCCTTGCTCTTATGGAGAGGATATCCGTGTCTTGGATGTTCCATGTCTCCATTTCTATCCCCCTTGACCAGCTCAAGTATGGGGGGTTCGGGTTAAGCTAAGTGACCTAAAATAAGCGCTTCGTGGGTGGCAACCCATGCTTATTCGTAGTAGTAGTATGGTAGTTAGTAGTAATGAATAAGTGTTTGTTGTTGTGAGGAGGCTCACCTCTTTTCTTTTCCGTGTTTTGTGTTTTGTGTTGTATGTCCAGGATTGCCTAGATTTTTGAAGCCTCTGGTGCTTGAGGTTTTGTCCTTCGATCACAAGAGCTTCACATCCTCAGCTTCATTTGGGAATCCGATATCTAAATCTTATCGATTAACGTTTATCTTTAAGCATACTTAATAAACGGGTTAGGATTTACGTAAAGACCCTTCTTAAAACATTAAGGACAATGTTTAATTCTAGTATGGGGGGATCTATCAATTTGATTATGCCTGCAGTTGTTGTTTTCGCGTAATCCCGTTTTTACCACCAAAATTTCAAAAAAAATGAAAAAATTTAAAAAATTTTCAAAAATAAAATAAGTGTTTTTGTCATAATTTTGACTTTCCTGCTGGGTAGAATAAGAGTACATTTTGACTCGATCGAGCGTGTTGAGCTCTAGCTTGTTCCTTAACTTTTAGACTAAGTGATAAGTGCTTAATTACACATGTCTTTTACCTCTAAAAACGAGCTTAAATGACCAAAAACAGACAAAAACTGCCAAATATATGTTTGTTTTGCATTTGTATTGTGCAGGAAGTGGATATCAACAAAAAGACAGAAAACCAAGCCAAAATGACAAAACTGAGCATGGAATGGAAAAGACTGTGCAAAATCAAGGCCAAAGTCCAAAAATGCCAAAGTCAGAGTCAATACTGAGTCAGAGTCAATACTGAAGAATCAGCAGTCAAACCGGAGCCGGAACTGAAGAATACTATTGGAGCACTCTGAACCCATCAGATTGGTAACTATGAAGACTGTGAAGACCAAATGGGCCCTCAATCAATTTCAACAGCCCATTTGTGTGCAATTGACAAAGACTGTGAAGACTTTGAAGGCCCAATCCTAGCCCAGTTACAGCCAATCTCAGCCATTGTACACACAAAACCCACTTCATAATCTTATTGGGCTTGAAAAAGCCCAATAACCAAACCTGTACCTTATTGGGCCCAAAACCCAAACCCAGTGGGCCCAATACAAGCCCAATACAAACCCAAGCCCAATAACCTTTTTATAAAACATAAGGACCAAAAATGTTAATTTTTAAACTTGTTTTATAAAGAAAAAGAGGCAAAAAGAATCCAGGGACCAAAGCTGCCAATTGTTGAAAGTTTCTATTTCTCTTTTAGTTATAAACAGCAGGGACCATTTTTGCAATTTCCCAAAACTTCTTTATTCTTTTGTTATAAAAAACGGCAGGGACCATATTGGTCACTTTCCAAACTTCATTATAACTAAAACTCGGCTGAAATGAAATGAAAAGAGAAAGAAAGATGGAGGGCCATTAGTGCATCTTTTCCAAAGATTACTTTTAAACCTGCACCCATAACTGTACCGTATACCATTACCCGCCAAAACCCAAACCACCTCTTCCCATGGTTTCTAGCTCATCCCCACCCCCCTAGTACATCTCCCAGCTCATTCCCACCTCCCCATTACCCCTATAACCCTTCCCTGTTGACAATACACAAAAACCCGCACCCCCACCAATGGCTGAGATGAAGAGAAGCCAATGGAAGGCTAGGATTACCTTGGGGACATTGCACTCTCACAGCAAACACATCCCAAGACCAAAGAAAGGCTTTGAGCCTCTATAAAAGAGAAGAGAACAAGCCGAGACAAATAATCCCTGTTTTTACTTTCTTAGTTTAATTTTAATTAAGTTTACTTTAAAGTTATTGTACTCAGTTTGTTTAAAACGTTTTAAGTTGTATTTCTTGGAAGTTTAATAAAAAAATTAAGAGTTCTCTTGTTATTGCATTTGTCAGTTTTTAAATAAAAGTTAAAAAAGTGCTTGTGATATTCCCATTTGTCGAAATTTAAAAGTTTGATTATCTGTTTAAACCTGTAAAAATTGATAAAGTTGTTAAAGTGTGCCTTGTAATCAAGTCTTTAAGCCTATACATCACTAAAAAAGATAAAAAAAACAACCCTTTTTTAAAAAATAAGGGGGTGTTATGGATTTAGAAACACCAAAATGGGTCAAATGGGTGTGTAATTGTTTGTAACCACTCAGCCAACTTTGTCTGAGTGTGTATGGTTTATAAGACATCTTTAATATCACAATTTTTAGTTTGAACTAAGTTTTTTAAGGGCCATTTTATATTCTGTCAAAATTTAAATAAGCCAAATTGAGCTTAAGTGCTCCAGCTGCTTATGCAGCTTAAGCACATTGTTTTTGTGCTTGTTATTGTTGTTTTTAGCCATTTTACCCAACCCCTTGTCCTGTCATTTTGATACACCAAATATAGCCAAGTGTGTATGTATGGTATGTATGCATGATTTTTGAAAGTAGCCATTTTTAAGCCCCATATTCAGCAGGTTTAAGTCCTCATTAGAAGCCCAATCTTTGGAAATAAGCTCAATCATATGCCCTTTTTATCTGTTTGTGCTTGGATTTGGCTAAAAAGCCCTTTAGAGCTTATTGCATAAGCCTAAAAAAAGCCCTTAAGCTTACTGTTGACCTCCCCTGGTGCTGAGCACCTAATTTCACCCCACTTTTCTAGCTTATTTCATAACTAAGCTCTAGGATTTTATTGCTTTTTAATGTAGCTTAATAGATACCCTGTAAGTCCCCAAAATTTAGCAGCTTAATTCTCTTGTTTAGTTAGCTTAATAGTAGCTTAAAGTAGCCCTTTTTCTGTTTTTTATAAACTGTCATTTTAGCTTATTGTAGTCCAGCTTATTTTAGGGCTTATTTTAGGAATCTATAGCTTATTTAGGTATCCCTCAGCCCTATTTATCTGTCCCCCATAGTTGTAGCTTATTTGGCAGCTTAAATCCCAATAAGAAAGAAAAATAAGCTCATAAGCTTAATAAGCTTCTGCAGCATCAATAAGCTACTTTTCTGGCTTATTTAGTGGACTTCAGCTTATGCACCTTTTATGAAAAATGTTCTCCTTGAGCCCCTTAACAACTTTGCTTTTATAGCTTTTTGATAATAAGCTGTGTGGACTTGCTTTGTAATCGGGTTGGTGTGCAGGGACCAATTGTGTAATTTTCTATTTTATAGTTAGTATTGTTAGTCCCTGTGGTTAACTACCCTATTGCCCCGTTAGTCCTTATGTCCTTTCCCTGTTAGTCCTTTTGTTTTAACAGCAGTTAACTTTAGTTAGTTTATTTAATTTAATTAATTAATTTAGGTTTAAAATTAATTAGTTTAATTACTTTTTATTTAAACAGTAACTTTTAGGCATTTTTATATTTTTAGAATTGTTAACTTTTTCTTTATTTAATTTTATTTTTTCAGAATTTTTATAACTTTTATTTTTTGTCTTTTTCTATTTTCTTAGTTTTAATTAGTTATTAATCTTTAAAAATTCATAAAAAATCAGAAAATTAATAAAAAAATATTTTTCTTTTTTATAAAATTTTCTTTTGTCATTTAGTGTCTAGGAAAAATATAACATTTAGTGTAGGCTTAATTTTTCTTAAATTTCAGTCTTAGACCCGTTTTACCGGGTGCGTTTTACCGTTTCTTTTCGTTTTACATTCAAACGACCTCCGTTTTAGTTCTAGTTTTCTTTATTTTTCAAATTAAGTCAATTAGAATTTAATTTTGATTTTTAATTTAATTTAGCATTTATTTTCTTAATTTTTAGTATTTAGGTTTCCCGATACCTGATTCTGTTCCCCGTATTTTAGTATAGATTTAATTTTAGGATTTCCCTATAACTAATTTTGTTTCTCGTAGTTTTTAAGATCCCCATTTCCTATATCTGTTTCCCGTAGATTAAATTAGGTTTTATTTAATTAATTTTAGTTGTAATTATATCAGTGTTTCCATCATATCTAAATATTCTCCATCATTCAATTTCTCATCAAACCAGGATTACCTTCAATTGCAGCCTCGTTGGGACATACGACCCGGGAATATCTCTTCCGGAATCTTTTTATCATTGATTCTATCTTGTGTATTTTATCCTTTTGTGGAATTTGACCTTTTGCCTTGGTCAAGGGCATTCGGTTAGGATCTGTATTAGGGTTGCTATATTAGTGTGTGCTAACTGCGAATCATTACACTACAAATATAATAGTACGAATTAAAAACAATTAACTAGCTAGAAATTTAAATGCACAAAACGTAAAAACGCGAGCTAAAACTGAAATTTAAAATCTAAAGCACGACTTTTGACAAATTTTATACCTAAAAATCACAAATTTAAAAAGAAAATTTTAGGAAAAAGAATTTTAATTTTTCAACTATTTTTCTATTTTTTATGATTTTTCTAAGAAAAAGAAATTCACTAAAATCTATTTAAATTCCTAGAAAATACAAATTTTACTGGAAAAATATGAAAAAAATGGTTTTAAAATACTAAAAGAGTGCAGAAATCAAATGGATCAAAAAGCCCTAAATTTTATAAGCTAATTGAACACTAATTTGATTGATTAAAACTATAAACCCTAATTTCTTAAAACTAATAACTAAAATTTAAAAC
>BQNB010145340.1:0-10477 GCA_026074375.1 Tanacetum coccineum
AGTGTCGAAAGCTACATATTTCAACACCTAGTATAATCTCATCAAGTGTTTCGATGCTAAATAAGTAGAGTAAAGATTATTTCGATCGTAGATTAAAATTCTAGGAAATAATTCAAACACTCCTCTATTAACATATGACTTGACTAAGACCGTCGAAAGATATATATTGCGTAGTATATTTTTCCGACTAAGTTGAGTTCATTACGTGTGACTTAACAAAAGTGGGATGATGTTAAGTTTGACTTAAAATGACAATTTAAAATGTTGAACCAAACGCCCCCTTATTTTACATTTTTTATTAAATCTATCAATATATATATGAATTATATATCTTGATGACATATACAAGTTGGTTATGTGTCTATACATGTGATAAAACTGTAGTGATGGTCATTTCGACTCTAGACTATGATCCTAGGATATGAACCAAACACCCCTTTATTTTTATAAAATTTCTCCCATTGATTCAAAAAATATATATTGAGTCATGTATGCTTTGATAATCAATATATGATTATTTTTAGCATCTTTTTGGCATGAATCAACAATGTACAAGTTCTTGTTTGAAATTTTCTAGTTTAAATTTTTTTCGAAAATGTATGTATATTTTTATAATATTTTCGAACCAAACAAAATTTAGTGATTAAATCCCATTGAAAATTTTGAATTCTTATTACTACAGGAATCATTATAGTTATGAATTTCCTAAACCAAATCACAAATATATAAAAGACACAAAAATTGTCAAAAATACCTAATTTTGATTAAGAACAAAATTGGATGAAATCAAATAAGAAAAGTATGGAAGAACTTACTATATGTGTTGTTAATCAAGTTGTTGGTGTTTGCCCCTTGAGAATTTTGATCGATTAGGTATTTGGAGATTTGAATTTTGATGGTTTAAGGTGTGTGTTTTCGGCACAGTAGCAATAGGGAGAGAGGAAGAACGAAAATGGGTTGTTTGGTAATTGGTTTTGTTGATTTAACACATGAAGATGGAGTGTTTGGCGATTTATGATGGCCGCCCTGATAACGCCCAAATTATACATGTTTCTATGGCATTATTTATATTTATTCTATCATTTCTCGTAAACTTTTGGTACTTAATTAAGCTTGAATTGCTTATAGGCAAGCTCATGAATCTATACACTTTGGGAGGCGAATACAAGAAAAGAAAAGATTTCTAGCCAAAGTTCAAGAAGTCCGCCGCACTTGCTACATTGTGCGCCACACTTTCCCCGGAAACCCAAAACCACCGCACTTATAATATTGTGCGCCGCACATTCTCCTAAAGTTTGACGAATTAAAGTCTAATAAATGCACCCCGCATTACTCCTTTCTAGCTTAATTTCATAATTTTTAGGATTTTCTTAAACGTTTTTATTTGTTATTGCTTAATTTAACTTCCTGCACTCTCAAATCATTTCTCTCCTTCCAACTCAAATCTTCCGACTGTATCGATTTTCCAGCACAGCCTCGTTGGGGATAAACGACCCGGGAACATTCTATACTACTTCTCGGTTTTATTGATCTTGTTGATTTTTAGACTTATATATATTTTATATTTTATCATATATTATATATTTAGTATAAAATTCGACGATCAATGCATAAATATAAGAACATACTAATAGAGCATAATGATTAGAGGTCCTAAGCAAGCTAAACAAGTTCAAGTTTTTTCGACTAAGTCGGATGTCATCACACAAGTAATTAAACATAAACATAAGTTCACACAAAGTCCTAAACAAATTATGATACCGAGCTAATCATCATTCAACATCTTTATTTCTTTTTCTTTCCGAAGACTCCTCGCAGTGCCTTCTCGAACGATTTGAATCCACCTCTAACTTCTTCATGGATTTGTTGAGATTGATTAAGCAAGACAGTTTGTCGCTCGAAGAGAAGATCATCATCTTGTTGAGAAGAAGTGGGAATGTCGTATCTTTGGTAATTGAGTGGATGAAGGGAGTTAAGATACGTGGTGGGAGATGGGGTATTGGCACGAGAAGCACCATCATCCTCATCATCATCTCCTTGGTGAGATGAAGATCCATAGTTATGATGGGCGGATGTTGATGAGATGGAATGACGGGATTTTCCACGATCACTTCAGGGTTTTGGGGTTTGTTTTAGAGCGAGTGGACGCATGACTCGATCAACGATATTGTAAATGCCATTGTCAAGATGAGGATAATGTTCCATGACGTGTCGATAGAGACGAGTCAAGAACATGCAGTAAGGAAGATTGGTGGTTGAAGTAGCCCGAGCACATTCGATTCGTTTGACAAAGAAATAAACAAGATTATATTATTCTTCGGCAATAATACAATATAACATGTGAGCAAGACTAGCTGGAAGATGGTCTCGGTGGCCTCCTAGTCCGAACACATTCTCACGAATGAGTTCTTCCTAACGCTTCATGTCTTATCTTAATTCTTTGGTAAGAATTTGATTAGGAGTGAGAGTGACATTTTGGCTTTTGATGGTGCGGCTCAACTCGACACGGTCCAATTGAAGAAATCAACGAATATCGTCGGAACTAGGAAGATCGGTATGATATGGTTGTCGAAGAATGACGTTGAAGATGAAAAGAAAATACTTGACACATTTAATTAACTTTTCGTTTAATTAAATGAACTTAAATAATTTTCGATGGAATATTTAGGTTTGTCAAGAATTTTAGGCCGAGAAGAGGTTTAGAGATGATTGACGTAATTTGATTGACATTTTAATTAACCTTTTGCTAATTAAAAATACTTTGACTATTTCGGATGAAATAATCAAGTTGTCAAGCCGAGGGAGGATTTAACGAAGATTTAGTGACGTTTTCAATAAACTTCTTGTTAATTGAATAGGTTAATTACTTCGGATGAAATAATTAATTGTCACGATTTAGAGTGTTTGTGAGGCGAGAGAGATGATTAATATGTGAAGATAAAAAATCGAGTTAAAGCTCGATAAGACGGTTTTCATAGACGTAGTTTATTGTAGACATGTAGTCGAGGCGGATGTCGTAGTCGAAGGGAGTTTGTTTCATCCATAGTGTTTTGATGTCATGCCTTTCCGGCGCTTGAGTATGGTGTAAAACTAATCCTACTTCTATGTTGATTATTACCCACTAACTCACTTTTCTTCATCTACGTGAGTTCGCTACATGTGGACATATTCATTTTATAGCGGCACGTAGAGAATCCTAATTCAACTACGTGAGAGAAAAGTTCATAATGAATAATTTCTTGCTTTTCACTTAATTCTAGATAACCGACAAATGGCATTTCTAGTGACTACACTATTTTCTCAAGTTCAATTTCTATTCTATTGATTATAACTCTTTTGTTTAGCAAATACTACTTGTAGTATAATAATACATAATCATTTAGCACTTTGCACATAATCTATATTCTAAGAAGTTTAGAAAGAAGACATACCTTTGCCCACAACATGTTTTTTTCAACATCTTCAAGTGAACAAGCTTTGAAGATGAAATCATATGGTAATCCCATCATAGAATATGAGAATATATGGTCTTCAATCTACTCATCGGATTTCAAAGAATGTTCATAAATATCTCAACCTAAGATTTATAACAACTTAACCATTTGGTCCCAAATATCTCATGGGTCCAAAATTGTTAGTCCCGAACATGTTTTGCATAGGTTGCATTTGATTCGGATACGCATAGGGTGAATACATTCCCCATGGAGCAAAGTTTGGTTGTTGTGAATAATTCCACATTGAATGATTGGTGTTAGGGTAACTTTGTCTACCTTGATCTCTCTTCGGTTGTGGTGTTTTAGACCGAGGGTGAGAATTATTTGTTTGTTTCGGAGGAGTTTTAGACCTCATTTTGGGTTTAGTAAATTCGACTCCAGGTTTTAAAAAAGGTTTATAAAAACGTTTTACTTCATCATCGCTTGCAATGAGAATTTTAGTATTGTTTATAAGTATAAATTTTGGTCTTGGGCTTGAATTTGATTCAACTAATTTTTCTTTAGGTTCAATTTTTTTGACTTTACAAAATTTACTTGTTTAGGCTCACTTGTTGATCATTTGGTAAAGTTAAATCCTAGACCAAATTTATCTCCAAATGGTTTTTGAAAACTTATTATTTTCTTAAGTGGGTGACTACTATTATTAAATTGATTAAGCTTAAAATTTCTTCCCTAAGCTTTTCATTTTCAAACCTAATGTCTTGACATATTTTACATTCTTCATTAGCCTCCTTACCATTTTCTAATCTAGATAATTTATTTTTTAGTTCTAGCACTTCATTTTCTAATTGATTTTTAATTTGTTTTAGTGATTTATTTTTAACCATGATATTAAGACTTATTTTGCATAATCGATTATATTCACTATCTAAGTCTTTTTCATTTAATGATGATAGGTAGTCACTAAAGTATTCGGTTTCGGAAGATACCTCATTGTATGCTTTAGCCATAAGACATTTTTCATCCTTAGTCTTTTCTTCTCCTTCTTTGCCGCTATCACTTCATGATCCTCCGACGTGCTCTTTGATTATGGTTTCTTGATAGTTTTGGGCATTCTCCGATGAGATAATTTGGATTTCTACATTTGAAACATTTTCTTTTGCTTTTGTCTTTCTTGTCATCTTTATTTCTTTGGGATGACCTTCTTTCATCGTGTGGTTATCTTACAAATCTTCCTCATCTTTTGAAGAATTTCTTGAAGTCTCTCACGGCCATGGCGTATTCTTCGTCTTCACTATCGGAGCTCAAACTATCTTCATCAATAGATTCCTTTCTAGCCTTTAAGGTAAGCGATCTATTTTGTTCTCTTTTGCCTTTAACCATTTCGGAATCTTTCTTTATTATTACTTCATAAACTTTTAAATTTCCAATAAGTTCATCAAGCGATAGTGATGTTAAATCCTTTGACTCTTCAATAGCCGTAACCTTTGCGCGCCATTTAGGATGAAGTGCCCTAAGAAATTTTCTAACATAATTCTTGCTAGAAAAACCTTCATCAAGTGCTTTTAGACTAGTAATAATAGTGTTAAATCTAGCAAAACCAATCTATTTATGGATTCCTCTTTCCGCCATAGAAAAATTGTTTCATATTGTGACAAGAAGATCTTATTTTATTATTTTTGGACCTGACTATTTCCTTGGTGAGTGCTTAGTAAAGTAATCCCAAATTTCTTTTGCTGTTTTTACACATTAAATAATCTTTGTATACTTTGCGTGGAAAAGCATTATATAATTACCATTTTAGATTCATGTATTTTCTGACCGAGTTTCTTTTTAAAGATCATCATTTTGTTTATAAATGGTCTAATTTCATCTTTTTAGTTTTTGGGATTATTTTAAACGGTGAGGAAGAAAAATCACCATATGTAATAATATGCCTAAGATCTAGATCTTTTGATTTCAAATAAGTTTCGGAATCTATTTTTCAATAAATATTCCTTTCACTTTCAAATAGTGGTAGGTCTTTGCAATTAGATTGCTTTCTAACTATTTTTCCGATTCCATAGATCGATTCAAGTTTTAAAATACAGTTTATTTTAAAAATCTTGTTTGACGTTGCTCTTGATACCAATTGTGAAAAACTAAAAGGGGGTTGAATAGTTTACTGCTTTTTAATTTGATGTATAGTTTGTTTATAAAAACTTAGATTTAACTTTATGTGATCACGATATGTGCACAATATGAACAATATAAGTAAGTAAATAAGTGATAAATAAGTATGCAAGACAAGAGATAAGAGTTAGAAAGATCAAACCACAACACAAGGATTTATAGTGGTTCATACCACAGATGGTAACGATAGCACCTCTTCGTCCCTAACTACACTTCTCGAGCCACCAAACTCGAGAGTTCTCTTCACTACGTCAACAAACTCCCTTTAGGCGGAGAAAACCGTACACAACTAAGCTTACAACAATTTCCGACACTAAGCCAAATGTCGAGTTCTAATCCTAGCTAGAACCAATCTATCACAACTTTTGTATTTTGAGGACTAAATTTACGACTGCATACTTACTATCTATTCACTACTTCACTTCACTTCACAACTTCTCTTCACTTCACTACTTCACTTCACTTCACAACTTCTCTTCATTTCACTTTACAACTTCACTACGCTTCACAACTCCACTTCACCTAGACACTACTACGATCACACCAATCTACATCTACTTACTAAAATCACCATGATCTAACTATACTTACAATGATCACCACAATCTACCTATTACACACAACTACAATACACACCTTCACAATATACACCAAATTATTTACAAGATATACTACACCTTCACACTAAAAAAACAAAACTACAATACTTCTTGACTTGATAATGAGAAATATTCTTCTCTTACACTTGAGGAATTGAGCTTGAATCACTTGGAAACAAAGCTTTATGATTAAATGATCAAAGGATTGTAGATGATGTGTGGACTGATTTTAGACAGAAAAGAATGAGTGCAAAAAGTGAAAAAATCAGTAGGGAACAGTTCAATATTTATAGGCAAGCTGGGGAGCGTTTTTGTCCGGGCCGCCCACACTTAGCTATATGGTCGGCACCTTTTCACTAAGGGGGCCGCCATTATATTTTAAGGGGTAACGTCAGGTCAGAGACGCTCTCTTTTTTGTCTTTTCCAGAGGAGGTGTTTTCTGGAACATTTCTAGTCGTTTTTGGGTAGAAAAATTGAATTCAAAATATTTATTTTGAATAAAACATTTCTTTTAAATGTAGAAAATGTTTTGTAAAAGTTATAAAAATGTTTGTAACATTTTATAAAAAATATGAGGTTGAATAAAAATTTCTTTGATCATAAAATGCATTAAGCATATATTTATTCATACCTTTAAGTGATTAAATTTTTGAAATGAAAATTTACTACTAATTACTTGTTTTCGTTTAATTTTACATTGAGCCTTTTTATATTTTGTGTTATCAAAACGTAGTGAGATCGAAAAATATTAATAACGTTTTTAGGCATTATTTATATCAACATCTTCCAATAGTCCGATGTTAAGCTTCTTGAAGAGGTATAGCGGTATTATGTTTACACATGATCCCAAACCAGCTAAGGTGTCGAAAGGCTTTGAAGCCCCTAATCTACAGGGTAGAGTAAATAGCCCAGGGTCTTCCATCATTGCAGAAACTTCTCCTTGGACGAATGCTGATCCGTTTTTTCCTAGTTCTAAGCTCTCCACGTATTTATCCAATATTGCATTATAGATTAGAGCGTGAGCTAGGACTTCAAGAACCGGTAGGTCAAGATGTAAATCCTGGAATTCATCTTCAAGAGTTGATTTGGGTTCTTTAGTTTGTTCTGTTCCAATCCCCATCTTGGTTTGCAGCAGACTTGTCTGGGAATGGCTTGCCTCCTTGGAACATGTTTTGACTGCATTGATTGAAGTGGAGGGGTAAGATGAGCATTGGGGGTCTTCAGTTGGGTAAGAACGATCAAACAAAACTAAAGTTGTGGTGTTAACGTTCAGTTTTGGGTTCTTAACTGTGTCGCTAGTGAGTGCTCCTACCATTCGATATGTGATGGCTTTCAACACTGTGTCGATTTTGTTGGTCATCTCGCTTTGTTGTCATTTAAAATCGGCTTTAAACCTGGACAATCTAGTGTCTTAAGATGCCATGAAGTTGGATACCAATCCTTCTAGATTTGATTGATTGTTAAAGTTTTGAGGATTGTTGTTGAAATAACGGTTCGGAACGTTGGGTTGGAACTGGTTAGGTGGGTTTAAAAAATTATTTTGGGAATTTTGGGGTTGTCTCCACCTAAGGTTTGGGTGACTCTTCCATGACAGATTGTAGGTGGCACCGAGATTGTTTTGCTAGGGTTTGAAAGTGTACCACTTACCTCCCGTTTTGTCGGTACGCGAGGATGCATATTCAACAAAGGCTTGTTCGCGATTTTCCATGCAGTATTGAGTGTCGTAGGGACTACTGCAGATCTCACATGAAGAGGTGATTTTGTTCACTTGAGTAAGTTGCGTCGGAGCAAGATGAGCTTCCATCAAACGTTGAACTTGATTCTCAAGCTCGATGCAACAGCGGTCGAATGTACTCGGGACATCTTGAGGCAAAGAAATTGCCTTGACCGGCTTAGCGAAATCCTTTGGGTCATTTCAACTTTCGTTGTCATAGAGGGAGAGGTCCTCTAATAGTGACCAGGATTCTTTGGCGTTTCTGTCACGAAGCTTGCCACCGGCCGATTGGTCAATGGTTCGTCTTGTGGCGGGAGTGACATGGTCATAAAAGATTTAGACTTGGAGCCAAAGATCGATGCCATGATGAGGGACTTTTTAGAGTAAGTCCTTGAAACGAGTCCATGCTTTTGAGAGAGATTCTCCATGATGTTGTTGGAGCATCAAGATATCGTTGTGGAGTTTTGCAGTCCTTCCCGATGGAAAGAATTGAGCAAGAAAACGAGTAGTAAGATCATCCCATGTGGTGATGGATCCTGCTGGAAGACGTTCAAGCCAGTTGCTAGCTTGATCGCGAAGGGAAAATTGAAATAAACGCAGGCGCGTTCTTTCCCTGTTTTCACCATCAAGGTCAAGTGAGTCCATAAGTTTTAAGAAATCCTTGAGGTGTTGGTTTGGATCCTCGGACCGAAGTCCGTGGAATGAGCATCCGTTTTGCACCAACCGGATGGTGTCGGATCGAAGAGGTACCACATTGTTCCCTACGGGGAGCTCAATGGTATTCTTGTAGCCTTTGTGGCTAGGTTTGGAGTAATCTCCAAGAGTACGGATAGGATTCGCGTCTCCCATGGTGGTTGACGAGAATGGATTACGAAATAATTAACACAAAGAAAAGATAGACTACGAGAAAGCTAATGTACTGGAATTAAAATTCTCACTTGATAGGAATCAAGCGAGTAGAACTAAGTTAAACAATGATCAAAACCTAACTATTCCCCGCAACGGCGCCAAAAACTTGATGTGCGGGTCTCGTAAAGACTTCACAGAAAGTTTTACAATCCCCTAGGCAGTGTACCTAATCGTTGCAGTGTAGTATTGGCAAGACTCGGAGGTTGTTATTGTTCTCTAGGGGAATAGGTTGAAGGCTCAAACACGGTCTAACAGAATTCTAGGAAGTTGAGAGAAGATTCTTTTTTTGTTTTTATATTTATAAGAAAGCAGGTAAATATCATGGTTTAAGAGGTTGGCTTGATTAACTTATAATTAAACTAAATATAATCTATACTACTGGTGATAACTTTATGATAAAAAGATGTATTTACCTAATCATGCACTACTCCTCGGATTGCTTCTCCTAGATATGTTGCCTTATCACACTTGTGATGATCTGTGTAAGTATTTCCTAGGTCATGAACGGATTACATGAACCCGCCGTCTATTTAATATTCTGTTAGTGAAACGCACAAGTAAGGTAGTATGAAGACTATTACAAGGCCCCTAAAAGTATATTAAATTTATGTGAAATATCTTAAGAGGGATCAACCATATTATGGTTAAGGTAGTATGAAGACTGTTACCGATGGTATCCTTTCTACACTACTCGCGTTTCCCTAGACGTCTATGCCAATTTAATATCCTATGGCTAGTTTTTTAGAGCCTAACGCGTACATCCATCAACAAGAAGCAATATCAAAAGGATCTACAATCTAAGTTTCATGCAATCATAAGTAAATACAAAGGATCAATCACACAACACATAGACACATTGAATGATTAATGATAAATAATCTTACTTGATTAAAACATGGATTAAAGGTAGTTACAATAGGGTTTTGAGGCCCTTAAAACGACCTTAAAACCTGTTGAAACGACTAGGGTTCGTCTCCCCAAAATTATACAAAGTTACACACTTAAAACCCTAATTTCGGTTTAATATATATAGGAAAATCGCTGCGACATCGTCGCTTTAAAGTCCTGACGTCGTCGCCACGTGGATGATTCTAGAGCCTCTTTAAGTCGGCCACGTCTTGACGTCGTCGCTAGATTTCTGACGCCGTCACCAGATAGATCACGATGGCGTTGCTTTATGCCTGCGACGCCGTCTCCACGCACTGTATGCATAAATCTTTAAAAGATTTGGTATAGGTCCGTAATCTTGTCCGTTTCTTCTCCAAATAAGCCCAAGTCACATGTATTTCCTCCAAATGTCATCCAAGTGCTAAAAACCTGAAAACAAACGATCAAGCACGTAATGTAGGCAAATATTTGCATGATTTAGGAGGATAAATGACCCCGAAATAGTGTATAAAATGACACCTCATCACCTTTGCAGATCATGCAGATGTTGTATTTCTTTGTCAATAACATACATGTTGACTATGCTGACTTGCTTTGTGAAGGACTTCACTACTCACTCGAACATCCATCAACACTGATTCCTTATCCCAGATTCACAAAGCTTATAGTGAGTCACTATGTCACACCCCCAAAATATCAGAGTATAATGGCAACCGATGGCGTGTGACTTCATGATTATCATACTTCTAAGCAATACATAA
>BQNB010145341.1:0-16730 GCA_026074375.1 Tanacetum coccineum
GTCCTAAATCCATATCCTTGTAATTTCTAGCTCCTTGCTAGTTTTTTTAATAATATCAATTTGCCGTTCAAAAAAAAAACATTATCATTTTATATGAAATAATTAGACAATTGAAGATTTAATTAGTGATGTCTAGTCAATGCCATCATAGTTCCCACTTCCTAACACCACAATTGCTATTAAACAATTCTAAAGGTTTGTGCTTAAGTAATGATTTATCTAGACAACAAGTAGGTATATATATTATGAAAGATACAAATATAAAATGAATGTATTCTTCAAAATTACAGTCTCTCGCCCTGTATTCGTTCGCAGTAGACTGCAAATGATGGAATCAGAATATCGTCTTCTATATAGATACATTTTTAAGTGTTAACCATGAAGAAAACAAGAGGTGATAATTTAAATTCCGGTTAAGCATTGATTGATGAATAATCAAACTTGAACTGTTTTCTTTTCATATATAGTTTTTAAAAGAAGGAAATAAAAAACTAGAGCATGCAATGGAAGTGGACTTACACACTGGGAATACACTAACTAGTTTTTTCAATGATTAATTAAGTAGTTAGATTTGCTTTTTTGATTCAGAAATACAATATCCACTATCAACTCGAGCCCAAAAGCTTTTTGGAGTGACAAATCATTTTGTCATAAAAAAATTATCTACCTTTTGGGGACAATACCCACAAACACATATCAGTTAATCACTATCAATCATGTGTGTATATCTTTCAACTTTTGTAGAATCTCATATGATGATGAGCAAAATGTAATTAGATGATGAGTTTTTCGGTTGGATAATTGTATATTGATGTATCTTCTTAATTAATGATGAGACTTTTATATTTCGGGGTGGAATAATTGTATGATGATTGGCATATCTCTCTTAATTATAACACTTCTTAGCAGAACAAAGTAATTACTGTCTGTACTACTTTACGGAATAACTTATTTATATCAGAACGCAAGGTTGCCTATTTGGTTGGCATGTTACAAAGCTCGAAGTTAACAAGAGCAGTATCATTTCACATAAGTAAAGGAGGATTTGTACGAATTTAACTATTGAAATTGTAAGCAAATAGTGATAGATATTATGAATGCTCGTACTAAAAAAAGTTGTCATATTTGTTCAAAAGTTCAATAATGTTGATAATGACGGGTATATACATCAAACGACTAAGAAGTCTGAGAATTAGTACTGGTCTTAGATGTTTCATTGCTAAAAAAAAAATGAAAAGTTACGTAAAAAAAAGTTTGTTACTACGTATAACTTAACATGAATATTTATAAGCCAAACGAATTAGAACGAGCTCGAACCATAAGTTCAATCCCATCATAACCTAATATTGTAATGTAAATCATGGAAACATCTTAACAGAAATCTTTTTTTACTTTATACATAGTAACTTAGTATGCTTTCAAACTTAATCTATAGTAATATTTTACGTACGTAAGGATGCCCAAGTTGCTTCCTAAAATCCTTGAAAAGAAAATTGTCAAATGTTTACACGACATGGAATAGACAATACAACGTTGAAATATTTGTTAGCTGTGAAAGAACACATCACATGGTGGGTCAAACGCTAAAGAATGTAAACTCAATTATGTTATAAAAATGTATATAAAGTCAAAATTGTGGAAAAAGTTCTAAGGATGAGAAGAAAAGATGAATTTGAACAAGCATATGTAAAAAATGATTCCTTTCCTAACCAACGTTGATCCAAAGTGATAAGACAAAAGTGGCAATGGTGTATCCTTACAAATAATTTGAGATTTTGACACGATATCGAGTAAAATTTAAGCGTCATATAAAACGTTGATAGCCGATAATGTTAACAAACTCATGCACACCACCTCAAAAACAATACATGAAAGACATGTTTAGTATTTAGAATTACTCAATGGTCCGCTCGGGAGTACTGTATTATTCCGTTTGAAACGTAACCTATTATCATACGATCATGCAAACGATAACAAAGAATTTAGGATTCAAAGAGAATGACATGAACCTACCATATTTACTCACCTAAGAGGACTATTGGAATATGAGTATCACTAGAACAATTTTTAATTATTCTATACAAAATGGAATATGATTTCTTGGTTTATGAAGCTTCATGTAAATGACCAAAAATCAGTGGGTATAATTATTTCAAACATGAGTTCAGTTTTGAACCACGTTTTACCTTATTTATCCAGACCTTTGTAATTTCGTCGTTGCATGAAAAATCAATCAAACTTAAGTCAGCAATAGTAATGAGAAAGACTCTTTAATGAATATGATGGCTTCTTTTTATCCCCAACATGATTTTGATTCTTTTGTCTCAGCCATTTATATCTTTTTGTTTGGTCTATATAGGTTGTTGTGGTTTTGCCAGCAAATGCGCGGAAAAGGATTGGTTTTAAATGCATGGAGACTAGCCAACAACTATCCTTCCTTTTAGAATCAATCTTTCTCTTGACCCCATACCCTTTCATTCATATATACTTTACCATTTTTTGTATCTTTCTGAAATTTGTTTTTTCTAGTTACCTTCTTTACTCTATGCCCATAATATGTGATGAAATTAGTTGACAATATGAATAGTAGGAATTCCTGGATCACTTGTCATCCTATTAGGTTTAGAAGCAAAAGGATAAGCATCATTCTTTTAATTTATGTTTTTTAGGTTATAAACATGGTTGTACAACTCTTTTACTTTAGGTTATAAAAACTACAGATATGACTCATGTAGAGAAATAGAGAATTGAGTGAATGTGTATGTGTGTGTGAATATATATGGTACCAAACTAAACCGGCGGTTTCGTAACCGGTTTAAGAGAAATCGACTGGACCGGCGGTTAAACCGGGTTTTTATCCGAACCGGTTACATAAAAACCGGTTAAACCCGATTTTTAACCGAACTGGTTAAGCATTTTCAATATAAAAACCGGTTTTTAACCGAACCGGTTCTAGTCAAAACCGGTTCTTATAACGCTTGACTAAAACATGTTCGGTTTTTTAATAATATGTAGTTTGGTTAGACACGCCAGGTTTTTCTCTATTAATGGAGTTGATAGTATATGCATTGTATTTTGTTGTTTTACTCTTTGTTTTTTTTTAATTGTTTTTAATAGAAGGGAAGAGATATCATTCCATTTCGGACAAGAGTACATCTTTAATCATCCAAACATTCGCACAATTTGAAACACTACCTTCTAATATAATCTCGTAAGAACATGTCAACGCAAAAGAAGCAATGCTATGAGCTACGCTATTTCCCTCCCGTTTAACAAAAGACTAACTACAAACATCGAAAGCCATTGAGGGGGTTAATAAGTCTGAAAAAGAATCGCGATTTGTAGCAAGATGACTTTATTATGGAGCGCCTTAACTAGACACAATGATTCTGAATCAAAAGTAACGCGGAGTACCCTCTACTAAGAGCATCACTCATAGCCTAATGAACAGATTTTGCTTCGGCTTCTAAAGGGAGCTTGCATAATAGTCTAAGCGAGCACCTAAAAATAAGACCTCTCCATTGTAGTTGCGAGCTACCAAGCCCAAACCCTCCTTTCCAGACTCTTTTTGCCACGCAGCATCACAATTTACTTTTATATGATCAGCTTATGGTCTTGACCACACACATGTATGAGTGTTATGTAGCCTGCTGGTGCCAGTAATAATTTCTCTCTGATTTGCCATGTGATGTTCTGATAGAAGCAATTTTGCTATAACTTCTACGTTCCCCTCCCTACCATTCAATTATCCATGAAAGCGTTTGTTTCTTCTCGTCCACAGTCCACACAATGTCATTATGAAAATCTCCCATTCGGCTGGACAACTATCAAGAATTAATCTGACAAAAATCATGAAATGTGACGGCCCCTTGTGTATCGTAAAAACAACCGAAATTACAACGGTTCCATACCTCTTTTGTTGCCGAACATTTGAACAGGACATGTACTATATTTTCGGTTGTCTCGCCACAGTGAGTACAAGAAGATGTTTGATTCAACCCACGAGATTGTATTTTGTCAATAGTAGGTAGATAATTATTCCATGCTCGCCACATAAATAATTTGACTTTGCTGGGGACTCTTGCTTTCCACACAACACGCCAAAAGTCTATCAAGTCATCACAAACAGATGCGTGTTCTTATCATATCTTAAAGTCATGTTTATAGCAGGACATTGATTTTAAAGATAACTTGTTCGTGCTTACAACGGTGTAACAAGACTTTGTCCAAAATCTATCAAAGTGTGTGATTTTTCATATGGTGCTCAATGCTCACATTTGCCCTATCTCTATAGTATTGTCCTCAAAGAAATAGGTTTTTGTCAAGAGTTGCGGTCTACTTATATTTTATAAGTTCGAGCGTCAGCGAGTATAGTGCAAGACATAAGACACACGTTTGGGAGATTCTACTCTACATCAAATTCGTGTATACTCGATTTCTTTATCAGTGATCACTACATAAGCCTACATATTCGAGATTCAAGAGATGTAAAACCATAATTGTTTCATCAGGGAAAGCTTATTGTAATAAATTTTAACCATCTACCTGCACCACTTAGGGGAAGTGTTCGTTTCTACTCAGCGTAAAGTTTTTATTACTACTGCTAGTTGTTAGTTTTTCTACACGCTCAAAGTCATTTTTCCGTAATTATGCTTCATGGCGGGTATTTTTGAGTATTGGAAGGCTGGATTAGTAGTTGTGGTATATGGTTGGTCAGCTGTTATATCCAAGAGTGCATATTCTACAGAATACCCCTATTAATGATTATAAAAAGGGGAAGAAGATTTCAGGTTTATGAATTTCAGCTTATTATAGTGTGACCAGATACAAAGAAGATTGGAAGTTTTTGTTCATTCTAGGAAGATGAATACATCCAAACTTCAGGGGAAGCTTGGCTTTATGAATAAGTCCGTGAAACTTTGTTTGTTTTGTCATCATCAAATAGGGGAAGATTTGTTGGGATTCTTGATTTGAGTAGACCAAATTAAATAAAATAATTAAACCAAGATGGAAACGAAGAAGGACCAAAATTGTCATTATGAAAGTTCTACAATATGAAAAGAAAATACAGAATTGGTCAAAATAAGATAAGAATGAATATTAATGAGAAGGATAATTAATTGATTCTCCAACACATTATATATTAATTAGTTTTCTCCTTGAAGCCTTAGGACTCCTTAGCTATAAAAGGAAGGACCAAGGCATTTTAGAAATAGGTATCCTAGAAAACTAGAGCTCTCCCAATTGAGAGTCTAGATAGATTAGATAGCAAGTCGACTGATGAGAGTACGAATTGTACACCATAGTTAGTCGGTGTAGCCCCAATTGTATAGTTGGGGAAAAAGGGTAAACGTCATAAAGAAAACCATATGATACCTATGATTGTGTAACTTTATTATTCCTGTATCGTGTTATCAAATCATATGTTATTGTTCATCCTAGGATATAAGATCTAATACAAAGCTGAGCTATACACATCTTATCAATTGGTATCAAGAGCCTCTAGGCTCTTGAACTAGGATCAACAAGTTTGTTTTATTGTACCGATTTGTGAAGAAATAAAGGTATGGATTTTTAGTTTTGAAGTTTGTTCAAATTCGATGAAACTAGAGTTTAATTCAAAACGCTAATTCGAAATTGTTCAAAAGCGTGAATTATGGTTTTCAATCTAATGGATTCACGTTTTATCTATATGGTTCGTTCTTGTTCTACACAACTAAAAACCCTAAACGATCTTTGAAAAACCTTTAGGGTTATTAGGTATTTGTATTCCTAAGGTTTTCTTCTTACTGATCAAGATTTTAAAAAAAGTATAATTGTTTGCCTGTCGTTTGGTTATTGCTGCTACTATTACAGAAGATCATCATCATGTTTAGGGTTTCATTGATGGTTAGAAAACCCTAATTAAGGATGCTGCTGTGGTTGATAATTTAACAGCAGAATGCAGGATTTGTTTCGTTGGGTTTTCTGTTTTTGATGTAGCAGTCGTGGTTGCTGGAGAGAAGAAGGACGAAACCCTAATATATGATTGGGGTTATAACAGCAGGTTCGAATATTATAAAGAAGCAGCAGGTTCACACGTTAGTACCGCTCCCATGAAAGTTAGTACTGCTGCCCTTTGATTGATAATACTGCTTGTCATATGAGGTTAATACTGTTATGCAAGATTAGTACTGTTCGAGTACTTGATGTTGGGATGTTAATATTGTTCGCCATGTGATGTTTGTACTGCTTGGAAGTAAATGAATACCTTTTACTACTATCTGAGCAATAAGGATGGTACTGTTCGTGCACATGCTGTTTATATATGGGTTTATATTCTTGGAACAGTTATACAAAATATGTATAAGTTAGGCTAAATGGATGTTTGTTCCACATGGTAGTGTATGTATCTATATATACTTAATGCTACTGTTCACGTTTGCATTAACACTGTCCAAGAAAGAGTTTATACTGCCAGCGTTGTCCGATAAAGCAGTTTGTACTGCTAGGCTTGTCCGATATCGGACAGTACTTGGTTTTCGGATGGATTTGGATCTCGGACAGAACTATTTTTCAAATAGTTTATTCTTATTGATTTTATGGCTCGTTTTTGGAGATTTATTGAAGATGTGATTACGAAGACAGTTGATTATCACTTATTTGATGTTGTAGTTGAGTTTCACAGATGCGTGTTCTTATCATATCTTAAAGTCGTGTTTATAGCAGGACATTGACTTTAAAGATAACTTGTTCGTGCTTACAACGGTGTGACGAAGACTTGTCAAAATCTAGCAAAGGTGTGTGATTTTTCTTATGGTGCTCAATGCTCACATTTGCTATCACTTAGTATGTGTCTCATAGAAGATGAGGTTTTTGTCAAGAGGTTGCGGTCTACTTATATTTCACAGATTTATTTATAAGTTCGACGTCACGTGGATAGTGCAAGACATAAGACACAAGTTTGGGAGATTCTACTTCTTCATCAAATTCGTTATACTCGATTTTCTTCATCAGTGATCACTACATAGAGCCTACAGAGTTCGAGATTCAAGAGATGGTAAACATATGGGTTTCAGGGGAAGCTTATTGATTAAATGTTTAACCATCTACATGCACCACTTGAGGGGAAGTGTTTACAAGTTGCATATCTACAAGAAGACCCCTATTTTGATAATACAAAAAGGGGAAGAAGACTACAGAGATATGATTTGCAGCTTATTTATGTGTGGTGACATGTTCAAGGAGATCTTAAATCAAGGGGAAGCATTGAAGATTTTGTTTCATTTAGAGAGATGATTACATCTCAACTTCTCTATTTAAGGGGAAGTTCGTACGCGACTTTGTTTGTTTTGTCATCATCAAATAGGGGAAGATTGTTGGGATTCTAGATTTGATGAGACAAAATAAATATAAGAATGAAACAAAAGGACTAAAATTGTAATTACAAAATTCTTCAAGCTGGTGGAGAATATGAAGATAAAGATGAAGATTTCCTTATAAAGATAAAGATACAGAAGATATTAGAAGTTTAATGTAATTTAAATAGTTTCCTTATCTATTGATTTACTTCCTTTGTAAGTCATGATCTCTCCCTATATAAAGAGATCATAGACATAGGTTTTACATATCCATCATAGAAAACTAGAGCTCTCCCAATGAGAGTCTAGATAGTTAGATAGCAAGTCGACTGATGAGAGTCGAATAGTACACCATAGTTAGTTGGTGTAGCCCCAAATTATAGTTGGGGTAATAGGGAAACGTTCAATAAAGAAAACCTTGTGATAACTATGATTGTGTTCTTTATTATTCCGCTGCGTGTTATCAATCATTGTTATTGTTCATCCTAGATATATAAGATCTAATCAATCTTGAGCTATAAACGATCTTATCAATTGGTATCAGAGCCTCGTGGCTCTTGATCTAGGATCAACAAGGTTGTTTTTTTTGTATCGAATTTGTGAAGAAATAAAGGTATGAATTTTCTGTTTTGAAGTTTGTTCAAATTCGATGAAACTAGGGTTTAATTCAAAACGCTAATTCGGAAATTGTTCAAAAGCGTGAATTATGGTTTTCAATCTAATGGATTCACGTTTTATCTATATGGTTCGTTCTTGTTCTACACAACTAAAAACCCTAAACGATCTTTGAAAAACCTTTAGGGTTATTATGGTTTGTATTCTATGGTTTTTCTTCTACTGATCAAGATTTAAAAAAAGGTATAATGGTTGCTGTCGTTTTGGTTATTGCTGCTACTATTACAGAAGATCATCATCATGTTTAGGGTTTCATTGATGGTTAGAAAACCCTAATTAAGGATGCTGCTGTGGTTGATAATTTAACAGCAGAATGCAGGATTTGTTTTGTTGGGTTTTCTGTTTTTGATGTAGCAGTCGTGGTTGCTGGAGAGAAGAAGGACGAAACCCTAATATATGATTGGGGTTATAACAGCAGGTTCGAATATTATAAAGAAGCAGCAGGTTCACACGTTAGTACCGCTCCCATGAAAGTTAGTACTGCTGCCCTTTGATTGATAATACTGCTTGTCATATGAGGTTAATACTGTTATGCAAGATTAGTACTGTTCGAGTACTTGATGTTGGGATGTTAATACTGTTCGCCATGTGATGTTTGTACTGCTTGGAAGTAAATGAATACATTTTACTACTATCTGAGCAATAAGGATGGTACTGTTCGTGCACATGCTGTTTATATATGGGTTTATATTCTTGGAACAGTTATACAAAATATGTATAAGTTAGGCTAAATGGATGTTTGTTCCACATGGTAGTCACCCTCCAGGGGTGGGAGGGAGGTGGGGAGGGGGGGGGGGGGGGGGGGGAACCCCACACATCCCCCCCCTCCCCCCCCAAACCCCCCCCAGGAGGGAGGAACCCCAACCCCAACACAACACCGGGGCCACCAACACAACAATGGGGCGGGCACCACACACAAACACCACTCCCCCACCCCACCCCCCCCCTCGCTCCCCCCCCCCCCCCGTCCCGTTGGTCGCCCAGCGCAAACACTATGTGTACAGAACAATATGCACATGCAGTTATAATACATGTTTTACACTCTTGGAACAATAAAAGCACATGAGAATCTAAGTTATTGGGCTAAATGGTATGTTTAGCGAGGTATCGTGATATTGTAGTGGGACGGTTACATTTTGGATTAGATGCAAATTGGGCTCAAGTATATTGCCACATGTAGTGTATGTAATATATAGTATAAATATATATCATATATATGATCAATAATCTGAATATAAATTATCATATTATATAATATATATATATATAATATACTTCAATGCTACTGTGATCACACGTTTGCATTAACACTGTCTAAGATAGAGGAGTATTATACTCCTTAGCGTTGTCCGATAAAGCAGTTAGTACTGCTAGGCTTGTCTAATATCGGACAGTACTTGGTTTTTGGATGGATTTGGATCTCAGACAAAACTATTTTTCAAATAGTTTATTCTTATTGATTTATGGCTCATATTTTTAGAGATTTATTGAAGATGTGATTACGAAGACAATTGAATATTGCTTTTAATTGATGTTGTAGTTGAGTTTCACAGATGCGTGTTCTTATCATAAAAATAACCTTTGTAGCACAGAGGATAACTTGATTGTTTTAGTAGGTGAACAAGACTTCGAAATTCAAGGAAGTGGTGATTTTATCTTTAGGTGCCAACTGCAACACATGTGCTACACTTGAAGTTAGTTCGTTTATTGTGCTCAATGTCTCATTCTAGAGAATGAGGATATTGTTCAAGAGATTGCAGTCTGCTTAATCACATAGGCGAGCAGAGGTTATCAACGCGCGTGGATATTACAAGATAAAGGCATAAGTTTGGAAAGAATTCAAACTCTTCATCAATTCGTTATATCCAAATTGTAATATCTATAGTTTTTCTTCATCGTGACACTACATAGAGCCTATAAGATTCGAATCAACACCAGACTGTAAACAAATGGGATTCAAGGGGAAGCTTATTGAATAAATGTGATCACTTAAACCATCTACATTCACCACTTGAGGGGAAGTGTTTCGTTACTACTGCTGCTAGAGATTTCCCATCATAGTCGTCTTATTACTACTACTGCTAGTTTATATGAGATCACTAGCTACAAGATTCATTTTTTCGTATTATCTTCAGTGGCGGGTATTTTGTGTAATTGGGAAGGCTAAGATTAGTAGTTGTGGATATCTGGTTTGTAGCTGTTATGATCCAAGGTTACATTTCTACGAAACCCCTATATATGCAGACAAAAAGGGAAAAGAAGATTATAGGGTTTATTGATTTGTAGCTTATTAAATGTGGTGACATGAAACAAAGATGAAGCTTTGGAAGTCTTTGTATCATTCAAGGGGAAAGTTCATAACACTGACTATTGTTTGTTTTGTCATTCAACAAATAAAGTAGGGTAAGATTTTGGATTGCTAGATATATGAGACAAAATGAATAAAAAAGAATGAAACAGAAGGTGATCAAAGTCGTCATTATGAAACTCTACAAGCTTAGTGGAGAAATTACAAGATTTGGTTGAAAATATTCTACAGGATAATGATTATGGAAACAAATTAATAGGTTTTAATGTAATTTAAATCTAGTTTCCTTATCTATTGATTTACTTCTTTGTAAGTCATTATCTCTCGCCTAAATAAAAAGATCATAGACATAGTGTTTTACATATTCCATCATAGAAAACAATTTCGCTCTCCCACCCATGAGAGTCAGATAGTTTTAAATTTAGCTAAGTCGACCACTGATCAGAGAGTCGAATAGTACATCCATAGATTATCTGGTCTAAGCCCAAATCTTCTAGTTGGGCGTAACAAGGGATACACGTTCAATAAAGATACCCTTGTGATCAACTCTATGATTGTGTTCTTTATTATTCGCTGTGTGGTTATCATATCATTCATCTTCATTGTTCATGATACCTTCTAGATATATAAGCGATCTAATCAATCTTGACTAAAAATGATCTTAAATCAGATTATGGCATAATATGGATCCACATAATCCCACATCGTCTATCTAGTCTTTCTAGTTTGCTTGTGATGAATAGAGGCATGGTGTTGCATAATTATTGAAGATAGAGTTAATGATGTTCGATCTTAGTTAGGATAACACACTTTGCTAGGGCAGAAAATTACTACTGCCAAAGACTAAATGTTAATGCTAATAAGAGGACAAGTGGAATCTCTCAAGTTGCAACTGTTTTCTTCAATTCTTATCACTGAGGCCATTGTTTGTAGGGAGCGCCCTTATTTTATGCAATCCAAAAAGCTGGCAGATGAAAGGAATGTGTTATAGTCACAGTATGTTCAAAAGGGATCAAAACATGTCTAGGCATATCAAAAGAGGTCGGGACACCGAGATACCTCAGTCTAGTGGTCCCCCTGACAAAGGTTGGTGATGAGGCTATCCATAAAGAGTTGGGTGACAGAATGGAGAGGGCTGCCATTACTGCCTCTAGCTTAGAAAGCAGGAGCAGGATATGGTAACATATCTAGATAAGAACCTCAATCCATGGCAACACTTCATGAATCAACTCCTTAGGGAATTGATTCAGGTACGTGTCCTAGGTCCCAGATACCATATTGGGGGATTGAATGCTCAAACTAGGATATTAAGATTACATCTAAAACAGTCCATTGATCCACCTCCTCTCAAGAGGGTTACACACTTGGAAGTGGGAGGACAGTAGAAACTCATGGGAATTTTAGACGAAATTTTTTGTCCACACAACTCTCATATATCTAAACAAAAGAGTGTTTCTAGTTTCCTTCCCTTTCCATCTCATTTTCCTTTCGTGTTGTAAAAAAAATACGAGTAATGAATAGGGTGTGGTTATATCCACCCATCTATCAGGAATTTTCCGACGGACTAGGTGACCTTTGGAAAGCAAAATGAAATGATAGATTTATGTGAGCTAAAAAACTAAAAAGAATTAGATGTGTTCCATAAAACATAAAGTGAGTGTGATTCTATTTGAGCAAACAAATCTAAGAGATATTGTGAGCATAAAAACCAGAAAAGTAGTACTATTGTTGTGAACATTCGATGATGATGTTGCTTATTTGGAATTTAACATTGAAATGATTACTTGGTGAGTATTTTCTTTTTCAAAGCTGCATTTCCAGTGTTTCACTCCACTTAATGTTGTTTAAGATTAAGAGATTACTCTATGTACAGGGCTCTAAATTAGTTACTTGTTTATGTATTTATAGCTTTCTTTTCTGCGTTAAGTCTGTATGTTTATACTGCTAGTTCTTTCTGCTAGTTCGAGGATGGATTCTATACAATACCTCTCGATTCTTAAGGGTTTCATTACATCTTCTTCAAATTTCACTTATTTCAAGACACTCTCTAATCATAAACCCAGATTCAATTTTCAATCATTAATCATCTATATTCATACATTATGTCAACCCAAATTTTGCTGAAACACACAAGTGTTGCGTCTTGAGAAAAAACACCAAACAAATGTGATGGTTCTTTATGCGAGATAAATTCGTTGATCCTAAAGCAATATCTGTTTCATATTCTTTACAGTCAATCCTTAATCTCTACACATCTTGTATTGATACATTTAGGCAACTGCCAAGGTACAATAGTTAATGGAGTGCTATAGTTACAAGCTTAGATTGATAACGAAGAGGGTTATTGTTACGATGTCAAGCATAAGGAGAATCTTCACTTGGATGATGAGCATATAAGGTACTTATTGTCTCCAACTGCTACTGATCTTGAAGAATTAGCGCGTCTATGGGTATTTGACTAAGCTTCTCAAACATCTTACTTTTTATACAAGCCTTTTTCTCTCCACAGTGGATATATCTATTACATTCATACTATTACTCAATGCTTAAGTGCTAATCTCCACTGCACTAGCACAAGTCCTTTCAGTAGTCCGATCTTCTTTGATTATCTGCTATGGTCAACTAATTACCAAAGTTAAATCTGTCTAAGTATACATCTTTGATGCAATAAGGAGTCGTATTAACTTAAGCTTTATAGAACACTTATATTTTATGGTTTTATCATGTGAGAACCTGATAGGACCGTATGTATTTAAGTCTTCTCATGGTAAATTATCACTACTAGAAAGTTGACTTTCACTGACGGATTTTCTGACGGACAATTTTCTGTCGCTAATTACAGACGTCGTTCCAACTCCATACCGACAACCATTCATATTCACTTATCCAGTGTTGTATTTTACTTTTGGGTCGGTAATCCGCTGGAAACAAAGCAAATCCTCTTCTTTTTTTCCGTTCCCTCTATCTTTTCTCTAAAAAACCCAAATCAGATTTAACTATTATATATTCCCCTAAAGTATCAAAACCCCAAATCTCATTTTGCCCTAAAGTATTCAAATCACGATTCGATCTAAAACAAATTCCATATAATCAAGTAAGTTTCCATCACATTCAAATTTATAATTCAATTTTGCCCTAATTTCATTATGTTATCTTATTTTGCCCTAATTTCACCTAATTTTAATTGATTATATTGCCCTAATTTCACCTAATTTTGATTGATTATTTTGCCCTAATTCCATTGTTAATGGAATCTGTTATTAAAATTTCGTGTTTTGATACTGATTATGAAGTTGTGATCGGATTCGTTGTTGCGGTTTCATTGTGAATGAATTCGATTATGTGAATGTGTGTGTGTGATTTTGATGTTTGAAGTTTTGAATGGATTATGTTGTTATGGTTATAGAGTGTTTGGTTGATTGACGTGAGAGTTGAATAAGATTAGCGGAATTAGTTTTGTTGGGGCTATAAGTTGTGATAAATGTGTCATATTAGTGGTTTAAAGCTGGGCTAATTAGTGGTTTGAGTGTTTGGCGGGTGATAATGTTGGTGGTGTATTGTGTTTGAAGTGATGAAGCGATTGAACTAATCGAGCTCGGATATAAAGTGTTTCTGATTGTATGAATATGAATGATTAAAATTTGATATCGATATTAGGTTTCTATTTATTTATATCAGTATTTATAGTGTTCGTATTTGTGATCATGTACGTTTGTTATGATTTATGATGCGGAGCATGATTATATGATTTTGAGTTTTTGATATTAGATGCTATAGATATGCGAATATAAATATATAAGTCGTTGCTGAGTAGTTATAGCATTTGTTTAACCGGAAAGTGGAAACAATGTTTTACGATAACATGATTTCGTTCTTGGACACCCATAGTACATTACAACCTCTTGTGCCAGCCGCAAGTTGAAACATAGGTTTTGGGGCTATGCGTTGTCTAAGACTTTACAGTCATAGCGAATAACATTAACATTGAAGATGAAATATTTATCCAGTAAAAAAACAAGTATGGTTATTAAGAGAAATCACTCATTCAGACGGACACTATTTGCTGCCAACGTGTAGGCATGCACAAAACGTAAAAAAAGCGTATCACATATAGCACATGGCATGTTCTGATGTTTGGGAATTCTACGACACATAGGTTAATATTGGATAGTGGATACTGACTTTTCGTTTAGTTGATATTTGATAAGTTTGTGTTGTGTTTAGTTGTTACTACACTACAACTAATGATGAAATGGAGCCCCTCAAATAAATCCCTCTTATAATGAAAAGGGGGCTCTATAAGACTTTCCGGATTTTAATGGAAAATAAAGCACGGTTTTCTATTATATAACATGTCTTTATCAGGTAGTTATAATAGAGCCAAGTTTCCTTAATTAAGAACACATTCGTTCACTTTCGATCATGTGTATGGTAGCACAGGTTCACCGTCATCTGCCATATTTGAGGAGTGTGTTTCTCCTCTTGTTGATGGTTTGTTTCAATTCAAGGATATAATGCTATTGTTCTTGCTTATGGCCAGGTATAACTTTTTCAACCATTGTTATTCTGGTTTGATTATGATTGAGCGATTTGAGTTATCAGAATCAGATAATAAGACGAGATGTAGTAGATGGTGTTTGGATATGCTTCCACTGTTTGAAGTTGTAATACAGTAACTAATTCGATAAGCAAAATCTAAATATCCAAACATTAGAAACGGTTAAAATAATTTTCTTGAAAACGCAAATCCAAACACCTTCGTGAGTAATAAAGATTGATCTCGTTTGGTTATTACAATACTTGACATAGTACGTATCACATACAGGTTCGGGCAAGACATACACCATGGGCATTGGATTGAAGGATGGGTGCCAAACGGGGGTTGTTCCTCTAGCTATGAACGCTTTATTCAGGAAAATCGAAAGTTTGCAGAATCAAACAAAATTCCAATTGCACTTTTCCTTCATTGAGGTGTGTTAATGTACCCTATTTTATTCGAGTAAGGTTTCTCTTTAATCTATCACCCATTTTGTTGATATATTGGTTATGCAGTTAAGGCACACTGATGTTATTGTATCTTCACTCTTCAGTTATCTAATGCATACCTCTAATGTATACCTGAAGGTTGTGATGGGCATTTGCTGAAACTAGGGAGATAGCAGAACATGTTGTTGAAAGAGCAAATGCGGAGTTTAGACAACAAGAACCTGTAGAGCCTCGAGTAAGCCTAGAAAAAGCATGTTCAGACAACAATGACGGTGTACAAATTATGCTTACCACCAAAACAAGGGGTGGAAACCAGCTTTCGTGTGTGCAGATACATCTACTGCTGCCTGTTGCTTTCCATCAGTTGAAGCATAATGCAACATCTACAAATATCCATTTCTATGGAAGGTATTTATTCTGTTTATAGTTTTGAGGATAGCAAAGGTTAAGTTGTTTTTAATCACATGATAATGGGGAAATTATCACATTTGTATTATTATCTATTCATAAAACGGTTGGTCTTGCTCACCAATGACACACGTGCATTTTAAAAAATATAAATAAAAATAGAAAGATTTATCTATAATAGGGGATGGGGAGCGGGTTGGAAGATTTTAAAAGCATAATACATCTCACATAATCAAACCTGGCTCGCCACCACATGTTCAGTTCAACCCGTACCAGAAATTACCTGCCCTGCCCCACCTCTGTTACATGCTATATTTGTACGCATATGGCATCATGCTACTAACACCTGGTCTCCTTCTTTTCTTGCATAGAGCTATATGGAGTCAGACCCTGCTACAACATATCAAACTTATCCTCATTTTTTGTAACCATTTCATTACACTTTAGTTGTAAACTTTAAAGAGAAAATACAACAAATCTGATATGTGTAAATTTCAAACATGAAATTTAATGTTCTTCATCTTTTCATATATTGGTGTCTAACGGAGAGTTTTTTAATGGAAGCGGGAGATGTGGAGCGATGATTAACGGACAGAAAATACCGTAGTATTTTTCTTGACATCTCAAGAGGATGACGGAGAATGATGGGACTACAAGGTATTAGCGTAGCAATAATTTGTTAGAAGGAATAATCACTTTTATTATAAAATCATAGTTACATATCAAAAATGAAAGTGCATTTCCATAAATAAGCAAATAAGCAGTTATAATGAGTTATCACAAACACCCCCATAGCCATACATTGTGCATGATTTGTTTTAAAAGCTGATGGATTATATTAGTTTTAGATTTTTGGATCTTGGAATTACATGCTTTTCCTGACTGATAATCGGGCTAGCTTAAATAACATGCTCTTCGTGACTGGTAATTGGGCTTGTTAGCCTCAATTTATTGAGTCGAACAAGGAAGCTCGGTCACTCTACGATGGAGCTTCGGTCTTTATTTAGTCAACG